>QFFA01006355.1:0-35536 GCA_003316565.1 Russula foetens | reverse complement strand
CAGTTATTCCCATTTCATATACCTGACGCGTATTCCACAGCCATTCCCACCTGCAAAGGCAGTATTCGCCGCATTCGCAATCTTACTCGGGGTAAGTATCTTTCTGCAACCCTTACTCCTACATCCTTGTGACGTTTGAGCGAACCAGGCAGTGAAGGATGTTGCTGCGAGCTATGATGCTCTCGTCGATTTGTTCGAGTCCATCGAGAGATTCCTCAGCAGACTTGATATTTACACAAGGATCCCTCTTACACCAGCCATCACTGATGTTGTCATAAAAATATTGGTGGAGGTTCTCTCCACTCTTGCTATGGCAACGAGGCAAGTCAAGCAGGGGCGATTGAGTGAGCCTCTTTCTTTCTGATGTAGTGCTTTTACTGAATCGAGCACAGAGAAATTTGTAAAGAAAATACTTGGAGAGAACGACATCGAGGCTGTTTTGCAGCGGCTAGACAGACTCACTCTTGATGAAGCTCGCGCCACAGGAGCACAGACGCTCGAAGTTGTGTACAGCCTCGTCCAACATAGGCGGCTTGTTTTGGATGGTATGCAACCTCTCCCTACCGTGTTTATCCTACATCGATGAATGATTATGCCTTTAGACCTAGACGACATGGCCTCAGCAGATAGTATCCGGATGGCTCTTGGTACGTTTTTTTTATTTGAATTGAATCTTTCCCTGACTTGCTGGTAGAACTGTTGCAGAAGATTTCGGGCGACCTCAATAAGTCAAGGCGTGAGTTATTCCTCGATCAGAATACCACTGCTGGCTATGGATACTGAGAGTTTGACATGGTGGTCTCACAGGTGAAGAATTGCAGCAAAACATTCAAGGGTGGCTCTCCCCTCCAGATCCTTGGAAGAATCACAACATTGCACGCGAATCTCAACACACCGGAACAGCAACGTGGTGGATTCATGGTGAAACCTTCTCAAACTGGAAACAGTCTAGCCCAAGTTCACTCTTGTGGCTACATGGGAAGCGTCAGTGTTTGCGCCATCATTATTTTCCCGCATCTCACGATTTTCACCTTTTCAGCGGGAGCGGGAAAGAGCATCCTCTGGTACATCAATATTATCATGTTCTCCCTCCAGAAACTAATAAATGGTCATCACCCAGCTCCTCAATTGTCCAAGATATCCGCAGCATGTGTGAAATAGGACTCGCATCACTTGCCTTCTTTTATTGCGACTTCAGGGAAGACGAAAAGAGGCACCGCCGTGGATTACTTTCCTCTCTTCTGGACCAGCTTTGTCAACAATCTGATGCCTATTACGGCGCGCTCTCCAAATTCTATTCGGCACACAAGCATGGCTCGCAACATGCAAGCGATAGTGAACTAGCCCAATGTCTGAAGCAATTGCTTGCGCTCCCGGGACAAGCCACAGCATATATTGTGATCGATGCCCTCGATGAATGTCCAATAACGTCAGGATCGTCGTCCCCCCGTGAAGAAGTCTTGGGAATTGTCGAGGAACTCGTCAAATTTCAGGTTCCGAACATGCGGATTTGCGTCACGAGCAGACCCGAGGCCGACATCGAGCTTGTCCTCAGCCCTCTGGCATTTCGTTCTGTTTCGTTGCATGGAGAGGACGGTCAAGCTCAGGACATTGCAGAATACGTCAAATTTGTCGTCAGGACGGATCGTAATATGCAAAAGTGGAGAAAGGAAGACAAGGATCTCGTCGTTCAGGAACTGACAAGAAAAGCCGGTGGGATGTGAGGAATTAATTCCGTCGTCGATCTTGGCGTCTTACTTACACCTGTGAAATAGGTTCAGATGGGTGTCCTGCCAGCTTCAATACCTCCGACACTGTCTCCGACAGCGCATCCGTCGCGCTCTCGATGAACTTCCAGACACGCTCGACGAGACATACGATCGCACGCTAGAGGAGATTGGAAAGCAAAACTGGGAATACGCACACCAGCTCTTCCAGTGTGTCGCAGCAGCTTCTCGCCCACTTCGCGTCCAGGAGCTTGCAGAGTTCCTCGCATTCGATTTCGACACAGATTCGACACCCACACTCCAGGAGGATTGGCGCGAGGAGGACCCCGCACACGCTGTGCGATCCACATGTTCCAGCCTGCTCGCCATTGTTGATGTGGACGGATCGTCCGTTATCCAATTTGCGCATTTTTCGGTCAAGGAGTACTTGATATCGAAGCGCCTCGCCGAATCAAAGGAGACTATTTCCCGTTTCCATGTTTCGATGACACAGGCCCATACGATCATTGCACAAGCCTGCCTAGGTGTACTCCTACACATTGACGAAAGCATCACCAAGGACGGCCTGCAGGAGTTTCCTCTCGCAGGATATGCTGCCGAGCATTTGGTGGCGCATGCGCGATTCGAGGGCGTATTACCGAAAATCCAAGATGGGATGAAACGTCTATTTGACCCTGACAATCACCATTTTTCCGTCTGGGTCTGGATTTACCATCCAGAACGACGTGGGGGCATACCTGATAAATATGAACGCCCGTCCCAGGACATGGCGACTCCCTTACATTTCGCGGCCTTTCATGGCCTTCGCGACATTGTCCATTTTCTGATCGTTGAGCGATCCCAGAACGTGAACGCTCGGGGCTTTAATCGCAACTTGACTCCGCTGACTGTGGCATGTCGAGAGGGCTATTCTGAGGTCGCTCGAGTCCTCCTTGAACATGGCGCAGATACAGAACCCAGGGGCTGTGGCGGATGGAGCCCGTTGGAATGGTCGTCGTTGCAAGGACACGTGGAAGTGACTAGGGTGCTTTTAGAATACGGCGCGGATGTGAACTTCTTAAACGACGATTATTCGACGCCCTTACATTTGGTATCTCACGTGGCGGTGGCTCGACTGCTCCTCGAAAACGGCGCGAATGTAAATGCCAATAACGAGGAGGACGTGACTCCACTGTATTGGGCACGTAACGCGGGGATCGCTCGAGTGCTCCTCGAGTACGGCGCAGATCCGACCCCATGGGTCAGCGGCGATTGGACTCCGTTGCACAGTGCTCTGGGAGGTGAGCGTGCGGAAGTCGCTCGCGTTCTTCTCGAGAATGGCGTAGATGCGAATGCACGAGATCGCATGAATCGAACTCCATTACATGTGGCGACCGAAGACAACTATCTTGATGGCGTACGGTTACTGCTCCAGCACGGCGCTGATATCCACGCACAGGACGGAGATGGTCGGACACCGTTCCAGGTAGCGTCAAAAGCAGAATCTTCTACGCGAAATCGGGAAAATTGGGACGCAATCATGCAGTTATTACTGGAGCATGGAGCAGAGGATCATAGGATGTAATAGCTACGGACTCGGGGCCCAGGGCGTTATGTTGGGCGCCAGATATCGTCGTAGTGTTCATATGCTGTACACGACCCCGATATCAGATGATATGTCCCGTAAAACTAGGGTTCTATTTCCATACAAATGTCATTTCAATAATCACCGGACATGTATCCTCAACTCAGTGAACTCACCTCCGGAGCGAGCGATCGCGCAACGACCAATGTCCTGTATACATCGGGACTGATTCGGATGACGTTTACTCCCACCTTCTACTGCACAGACTTCCCTTATCAATACCAAATGTCGCGGCGTCGAATCGTCGAATAATGGAAAAACTCGAATACAAAAGGCACGAGTGAAGTGACACGATGTTCGGCCACGAGGCCAACCAAGTCACACGTGCTCTACGCCACCGACACCCACTCCGGAGATATCCGGGAACTTGAATATTCGCGAAGCATTGGTGGTTTGAGCCGAGTACCTCCAAGAGTACCTCCTCGCAATCTAGGTGCAGGTCGACAAGAAGCCCATTGACGTCCCGACTCCCGAGGGAACAAAAGACATGAACAACTGGCACTTATAGCATCTCGCACCGTTTTCGAAGGCAGACCAATCGCAAATAATAAACGAATTCGGTGCGAGCGCCCGCGCCGTCTCACGCTGCTCGTATATCCGTATATATAAATTGCATGTCGGCGACCGTGACGGCGCGCCAAAAAAAGCATGAAAGGAACTTAGATCATTGGTATTTGGGTATCATTCTGGCCATTTATTTGGCACGCGGCGCACAGCCGGGCAAGAAGAAGTGCCTGAGACTGAGAGACAGACACAGCCCGTGAGCAAAAAAATGGGAAATGTGGACCTGCAAGCAGGGCACTGGCAGGGCAAAAATCGACGGGGCTTCCGCTTGCTTTGATGCGCAGTAGGGACAACTTTGTAAAAATTTCCTCATGGTGTGTGTGTGGATGATGGATGGAATGCGCGAGTGAGAACTTGTAAACTCGACCCTGCTGTCTGACTCCGACGACCTGCTACGTCTTGGACTTATCCTCGGATCATCGGACGGACGCTCTACATCGGGACAAGGAAGGTCGTTTAATATGCTGCATATTTGTACCCAGAAGCCATACCACAAATTCTGATGCCTGTTGCGTTTCCAGGAAAGCGGAATTCAATTGGCGGCAAGTTCTGTAGCCGGAGATGGAGAGATGCGCACACGTGGGACATTCGAATACCCGATACCCGAACCTCGTGGCAGTGGCAGACACGTGTGACCCTCCCGTAAGCACGCTATAGGCCGCCATGCTGAAAACACTGACCGCGGCCCACCTCGGAGTCAGGCATAGGGAAACAATTCAATTGCTTTATTGACCTTCATGATACATGGATACGGGACGCGATTACAACAGGAAGACAGCTATTACGGAGATAAGAGAGCAACGGAGCAACACAGAGAAGCGCTGTGTAGGGTAACACAAGTAAAACAGTCAGGGACCCCGACGTACAAAACATTGTTGATTATATTACACACACAACACGACGAGGGGCGAGAGCATTATCTGCCGGAGATGGGTGAGACTGAGAGACCCAGACGAAGACTGCACAAGAAAGAAACCCGGAAATTGTTGAGGGGATTAGGGTTGCCAGCCACCGCGGGTGCGACGGATGATTCGAAAATTGAAAGAGAAGCGAGGGTAAGCCATCATGGTCGTGTCTAAGGGGACGAGATGTTTTCAGCCAACAGCTGGCTGGGGCTGGATGTTTTGAAAGGAATTGAACGCAAGATTGGTTCCGAGCGTGCCGTTGTAATCTTGAATTTGTTCTTCGGTAGGCCAATAGAAACTACACGAAGCAGAGGGAATGAGCAGAGCGATGTGGAAGAAAACGGGACTACCAACCCTGGCATCATCATGTTCCGCCACCACGTTGGGTTCTGTATCGCTTGCATCGTGGCGAGCGTATCATCGTTCCCAGGAGAGGTGATCGGGTCAAACGTGAAGTCCATCAAATCGGCTTGTTGGTCTTGGACACCGAAGGTGAAGTCAGTCGTTTGATCTAGGACATAGTTTCCGGTACCGCTTCCATTGGTATTTGCAGGAAGCGCATCGATCAAATCACTCTGAGCCGTCACATTGCTGTTCACTGGGACTGATTGCGCTAGAGTTGGGGCGCTTGCGCCACTGACACCTGTCGTGAACGAATTCGAAGCTGTAGTATGCGATGGTGGTTGCTGCTGCTGCTGCTGCTGTGGTGGTGGTGGTTGCTGGTATACTGGGGTACTCGAACCAGTCGGCAGCTGTTGCGTTGGTGGCCCCTGCTGGTGCATGCGCCCAAGTGCTGCGCCGTCGCGCTTATGCTTCGCCAACAAGCTCGCCAGGAAGCGGGAGTACAACTTTGGTGTGTGGCGCTCATCGATGGCAATCTGTGGTGACCCAATCGTGTTAATGAGGCGTTCGATCACTTGATAGATCTCTGTCTCAAGTCCAGGCGTGATGAATCTCGAGCAGTCTGAGCGTAGGAGCTAGAACAGGGCCAGTCAGAAATGCGAACCAGACTTGGAGCGCAGTAGAAAGTATGAATCACCTTGAGCATAAAGGCCGAGGCGAACGCGGCGAATACGAAGTAACCTATATGGGGCAGCGGCGTTAAAGCTGACGATAGTAAAAAGCAGCCGAGCAGTTACGCACCATCTGGTGCGAAACGTATGTAACCTGTCGGAACCAAGTTGTCGACCAGCACCGTGACAACCGCCTTGGCACTTTCCAAGCTCTTTTGTAAAATGCCAGGCTGACGTTAGTTTTCGGTCGACATCGCACAACGTAGCCAGATTCTTACCCTCGTGAAGAAGACTTCATCGTCGGCTTCGAAGCCGCGTTGGAATGCCTTTTGGAACCCAAAAGAGAACATGACCAGTCTCGCATAATTCGAGTAGCTAATCACGAAAAAAATCGCAAAAAGTCCGGCAAATCAGGTGGTGCAAACGCCGGAGAAGCCTCTAGCGACTCACAATGGCAGAAGCTTGACACGGAACTCGCAGGCCGCATCTATATAACGTTATCGGGTAATGAATTCAGGTGGTAAGTGTGAGACGTGGGTCAACGACAGATCTCGCGCACCGGAGTGGTCGGAGTCTCGTTCAAACCGTTCCGCCCACTCCTGGCGGTAACTCGTAAGCAGACGATCATGTTCCAGCGTCACGGCGCGGAAGTCGATCGAGCGATTCAAGCCATTGGGCACGCTGGGATCCGAGAACACTTCTTGATGGAACTTGTTCACAATGCGGAAGAGCGATGTGTAAGCGATAATGTGTACGTCATACTGATGAACCGAAAAAGGTCAGTCGGGTTTATGATGCCTCCGGTTAATTGATTTGGGAAACTACGGACCGGATGGTTGTACGGCGACGATTTGTACCACCCGTGGGAGTTTCTCACGATGCTGGTTCCCAACAATGAGCAAGTGGACAAGGAGAAACGTCTACAAAAGGGGACCCACTAATCTTCTTTGACGGTTGATGGCTTGCCAAATTGTGTTGCGGTCGATTTGTCAATGTTGAAGCAGTTGATCCACACCCGCGTGCGATTCAACATCTCCAGTTCCTGCTGTTCTGTTGTCGGCTTCTTTGCGGGTAGGAGATGTAGATTCAGGTCGGTCGCAATTCTGATGTAGACACAACGTTAGACTTGACCATCGTCACGCTTCACGTTGAGAAAAGTTGGCGCACCGAATAGCGAGACCAGTGTACAACCAGCTACGGTCTTCCTCCCAGCGGCGCGCAGGCACGGCATAGATACTCATGAGGATGTATGCCTGGCACAGTTCGACAGATTTCCAACCATCGACGAGTGCACTCGACGCTGCGCTCTTCGCAAAGTGCATGGCAATTGGGTATACCTCGGGCTTCTCGGAATAACGTAATGCGATTGCGCAGACTATATGAAGCATGTGATTGATGAGCGCCTGAGAATTATCCAAAGAAGCGGATAAAGGCGAGGCGACGAACCAACGGTGAACAAGAATGGACATCGGGAAAAGGTGAGTGCCGGAGTGTGCAACTTGGGCTCAAGCACCGTAATGAATGGCTGCAGAGAAAAAAAGGGAACTCAATATAAGTCACTCTTCGCACGCTCAGACCGTCACGCATACATTTATCCGTGTATAGAAGCTGGTGATCGCAGGGTCAGTTCCCATCTTTACAGGTGATACGAGCAAATGAAACCCACATGTCGAACAACTTCTCCACATCATCAGGCGTCACGAGTTTATGCACTAAGATATCCGGTGGGCTCGTCTTTTCAATTAATGATTTGCGCAAGCCAAGGTTAAGTGCCGGGCCCGGCATGAAATACTCCTTGCTGGCAACGCCCTATCAGAATCATTTAAAAAAGACAGCCTCATCAGTCTCATTCCCTTTTCGAAACGCCGCAGAGAAAGAATGCAGACGCACGATATCATCGTCTTCTGCGGCAGCATTCGCCTTGCCCGCCTTTGGCGTCTTGTCTGCCGGTGCACCTGTGTTGTCTCTCGATGAGCTGATCGCAAGGCTCGCAAGGAGCCCAATTGGGACGGCATCGTCCGGATATGGGTCGATCTCTGAGTCAACTAGCGTGTTTGGTGAGACTGGTGTATCTTCCGAGCCCGACGACGCACGGCGTGGCTGCGTGTGATTCTGAGATCCCTGCTCCTCGTCCGACTCATCCGACTGCCCCGCGCTTTTAACAGCGCGCGTTTCAAGCTGGAACGGATTTGAGGCGGAGCCTGTTGGGCGCGGTGAGCGCACGGAAGCCTGGAGTCGATCGAGCCACGCGATCACGTTTTGCCGGTGCTGGTCGGCAGTAGATGTCGCGTTGCGGTATGCCTCGATCGAGAGAGGCGTGGCCAGGTAAGGATTATGAAGCTAGGGAGTGAGAGACGGGGGGTCGTGATGAACAAATGCGCATAGATTTCGTTAGTAGGATGTGGGAAAGACGGACCTGTTTGAGGAGCGAATCGATAAGCTCATCCTTCTGCCTCATCTGGGCGAGGAGATACTCGCGTTTACTAAAAGGGGGGAATGAGCATTCATCGTCATCAAGAGAAGTACAAGACGAAGGCGGGCGGGAAACAGCACGATCAAGCATTTTGGGGGAACGTGGAAAAGTGGGACGAGGGGTCAAGACGGAGGAGAATTTCCCGCAGAACAAGGTCCCCCAAATAAAATAAAAATGGACGCCACTGAGAGGGTGCGGGGGAGGAAATGGCTCACTTTGGCGCACTTCTTGGTTTTCGGCCTTCGACAATACAGTCGTGCTTGCCCGATTTGCAGCGCTTGCACACGTTCTCGCCAGGAGGAAAATAACATTTCATCTGATAGCGCACAGGATATTGGGGGTAATCGGGGTTATTTTGAGTTAGCAACACGAATCGGACAGGACGTCAGGGCCGCATGATTGAACTTGTGAGTGGGGAAAACGCACCTTGAGACGCTTGCAATACGTGCACGCTCCGGGACTGTATGGGTAGCGGGAAGGCGCCGGTCGTAAGAGGTAAGTGCGGGGGGAGCACGGGACGGAGAGTGGCAGTGCAAACCCGGGGTTACAAGCGGCCCGAGATGACATGTGTGAATGGGAGGGTCGTGTCAGGGCAAGGACGCGGATGGATTACGGCGTAAAAATTGTTCGATGGGAACACAGAAAAAAGCAAAAGTAAAAGAGTAGGTCCGGCCAACAGTAGCCGAAGAGACGTGAAGATTGAAGCGAAGGATGAGATCAGCGCACTAAAATTTTACAATATAAACCGGCGGAGGCACTCACAGCCGATTGGGAGGTCGAGATAAGCTTGGATCAACGCCTGGGCTCGCTAGGTCCTCGTCATCGTCGTCATCAGTTTCAGTGTTTTGACGCTTGCGCTTTGGTTTAACCTTGTTCTCTTTTCGTCTTGGAGGCACGATGACGGTACTGGTGGGGGTATTGGACGTTGCGGTCCCGGGTGATGGCAGCGAAGGATTGCCCCAAAGGGGTGAGATATGCGGCGGTATCTGAAGAGTTGTGTCAGATACAGACGTGCCGGTCAATCCGGGTGTGAGGTAATCAGCTGATTGGGACTGTTGCTCGTCATGCGTCTCTAGGTTGGGATACTGGTTGATCAGGTCATGGATGTAAGCTTCGGTGGAGGTGGTAGGGTGTGTATAACCAGTGTTCGACGACTGGGGCCAGTCCTGGGTATGCGATTGTACGGTCTGTGGGATGCGCTGGGGTTGCAAAGCCTGTGGTGGCCGATCATCGAATTGGTTCTGAAGGGCCAGGTAGTTGTATCGTGCAGCATCAGAGGTGGTGGAAAGGGGATGTTGGGGAACAAATTGGTATTGATTGTGATGTCGTGTCGTCGTTGGTTGCGCTTGACGCTCAGGGCGCCGGTTCGTTGTTGAGGGCTGATGAGGATAAGAGGAGGACGCGCCAAGCGGAAGCTGGTGTTGCTGTTCATAGGAAGCAGTCCACTCATGATAGTTCTGCGTCTGAGGCTGGACTTCATGATCAGGATCGTAAAAGGTGGGAGGAGCGCCAATCATTTCGGGTGGGGAATGGGCGGAACCAGATGGGCTGGGATGGTTTGAATGGCCTGGGAGATGATAGGAAGGAGAGGAATGAGAGGATGGTGAGGGTTGGGATGGGAAAGGCCAAGAAGTACTTTGAGAGTGAACGGATGATGTGGAAGTATTCAACGAGGCGATGCCTGAGCGGTCCGCTGATGGATCTTCAGAGGATACGGCTATGTCTAAGAGAGGAAAGGACGATAAGGGCAAGAAAGAAGAGAAGGGGAAAGGGGAAAAAAGAACTGACGGAGACCGGTGCCTGCCTCTGTGGAGAAAAGGCGATGGAGGGAGCCAGGGTCGGCCGGAGGCATGGGAACTAAAAAGGCGAGGGTTGGAGGTGTCAGAGTGAGGATCAAAAGGAATTTCCTAGTTGGATCTGACAACGATACGCGATACGGGTCGATGGAGATTTCGTCTTTGTTGGGGGGTCGGAGGAGAGGAAACACCGGAGGGTCAAGTGTGATGTGGTGTGGGAGAGGACCTGGGATGGAAGCAGAGAGCTTATTAGCGTCGGGGCGGTGGTCACCGAGGCGCGGATATGTTTATGTTATGTGTTATATACTACGGAAAAACACTCGACACAAGCAGGCCATCAGTTTCCTTTTCCCCTTTGTACTTTCCCCCTCTTTCCAATCTCTCAATCAACTTGATGGGTCGTCCCCCTTTGCCCCAATTGGTCGGTTCCCAATTCTCGCTTTATCCTTTTTTGCTTCACTCGTGCCTCATCGCCTCAGTCGCCCGCCCGGTCTAGCCTCTCCCAAAGGCCTTACGCCACGTTTCTTGACGCTCCGCTCCCTCCCCTCGTGCCTTCAATCATTCTACAGCCAGCTGACAATATGAACACCTTGGCCCATGAAAAACGACGAAAAAAATACTTTGACATCTTGCAGCATGCCGAGCACAATTGTCTCCCCTCTTGCTAGTTTAGGGCTGTGCTCGGCCTGGGCTGTGTCTAAGGTTTATGTATATACACAGCCTCAATCTCCCCACAATGGTACAAACTACAGTAGTACTGTGTATGTTTCAACTGAAGAAGACCGCAACTTGCACTGCCCACTCATGCCAATGACGGCCAGGGGCGTACACGTTTGTGGGGGGCGTGTGTCCCCATCGGCGATCCAGTGCTGTCGGTCAGTTGGTAGAATTCAAGCTGAGCTATAATTTCCGCACGCATCGTCCGTTGTCCGCACGGTAAAATCCGATGTACTGTAGTTTGTGTGTGTGATAATAGCTATTTTTAGTCCTGGAAATTTGGGTTTAAGTTGCGAGAGTTGGTTCTTGAGCGCAAAACCGAGTCATCTTGAAAGCGTGCTGTACTGCCACTGTACTGTATCCTCTCTAGGCTAGGCACAATCAGTCATTCCTGAGAAATACAACAGTGTACTTTTAAGCCACGGGTGGATTATCACACCCCAATTGCAGTGCACAGCCATTTGAGTGGATCGTGTGCATGCACTCGTTTAGGGCCGGCAGTTACGCGTTCGCCGGCGGCCATAGATCCACGCCAATTCAAAGCGCGTCCACTTTTCCGCTCGAACCACCATGGCGTCTTCTTCTCCTTCACCTAGCCCATGTCCTTCTTTCGTCATGACCCCCGCTGCGCCCTCCAGCACAGGTGCCTCCACCCCTCCTGTCGGCGACTCCGGTCCCGTGCGCATCATTCCTGGAAATCGGTGTTCGACTGACGAACTTTGTCATCATTTTTGTTGTTCAGGACGAGGACGCGCGCTTCATGAACATGCAGGTCCTCCTCGAAAAGTCTTCCATCTTCACCGAAGTGTTGAAGGACCAAATGGACCGCACCCGCGAGAAACACGCCGCGGTCGCCGTCGCGACGCAGAACCGCCCAACGAAAATGAAGCCGAAGCAGCGTGCGAGACAGTCTGGGCGGCGCGTATCGGGACGGGGAAAACGCACTCGCGTGGAGAGCGACGACGAGCGTGATTTTGAAGACGACGGAGAGGAACCTCCGAAACGCGTCAAGGTTCTTGCCAACGACGCCAAACCCGCTTTCTTGCAGCCTGCGTTGGTAACTGGTGCCACATTGAAGGATTATCAACTGGAGGGTGTCGCTTGGATGGTCAGCTTGTGGGAGAACGGCATTTCGGGGATTTTGGGTGAGTCGTTGCTCCGCCGACGGTCATTCATCGTGAGATATTTTGCTGAGTCGGGGCTATGAAGCGGATGAGATGGGTCTGGGTAAGGTACGTACGAAATGACGCCTCGACTTGCAAGCACGATTCACATTGCCCTTTTTGCAGACCATCCAAACTATCGCATTTATCGCGTATCTCCGTGTGCGGGTTGAGGCGCCTTTCCTCGTCGTATGCCCTCTGAGCGTCTTACACAACTGGGTCGATGAGTTCAACCGGTTTGCACCAAAAGTCAGCATCTTTACTCTGCAATGTGTTATGACAAGTTGAGGCGGCATGCAGATTCCCGTTTGTATGTACCACGGAACCCCCGAAGATCGCGCTGAACTTCGTCGTACTGTCATGGCATTACCTCACAAACATGAAAAGCTCCCTCTTAAGAAGCCACCGCCCCCCAGAAAGCGACGCCTCTCGCGACGCAACCGCGGCTCTGATTCAGACGAAGAAAGCGTTGTCCTCGTTAATTCGGAAGATGGGGATGGTGAGACGAACGCACAAGATGACGATGACGCGAATCCGACCACTCAACTGACGTCCTTCCCCGTTGTTATCACCACCTACGAGATGATCATCAAAGACCGGGTTCATCTCGCCAAGTATGACTGGGGTCAAGTGATCGTCGATGAGGGCCACCGCTTGAAAAACATGGACTCGATTCTCATGCAGGAAATCAAAAAGTACCCAAGCGCGGGGAGGATGCTCTTGACGGGCACCCCATTGCACGTAAGCGTCGTTCTGTTTTTGTTGTATACCATCTCAGGGTCTGCGTAGAACAACTTGGCAGAGCTGTGGTCCCTCCTCAATTTTATCTTGCCAGAAGTGTTTGACGACGTAGCCGCCTTCCAAGAATCGTAGGTCCTTTTCCAAAGTCTTCCGGTCTTCTTATCATCGCATTATCTGCAGGTTTAAGATTCCAACACTCTCCAATGGCCTGGAAGAATCGCGCAATTCGATTATCATTCACAAGTTACACGATATTCTCCGCCCATTCCTCCTTCGACGGCTTAAAGTCGACGTCGAGCGTACACTTCCCCCCAAGAAGGAATATGTGCTCTACGCGCCGCTGAGCGCGCGTCAGCATGAAGTGTATGACGCTGTCGTTAGAGGCAGCCTCCGCGGGCTGCTGGCTGGCGCGCGACCCGGTGAAGATGCAAGGCAGCGCGAACGGGACCGGATCACACGCGAGATCGAAGAGGACGAGAAGACGGGTCGGGTGGGTACACGGACTCGTAAGAGCCGAGGCAGCATTACCCCCACGATAAAGTCTGTATCAGAAATCGGTGAAGAACACGCGTTCAAGGCGAAGAGTGCGTCCCTTTCTGCACGCACAACGTTTCTTCGCCCTGCTAACACTGATGCTTGTGTTTGTTTTGGGGGGCCATAGTGAAGAAGGTCAACAACATGCATCTTCAGAACGTCGTAATGCAGTTGCGCAAAGTGTGCTCGCACCCTTTCCTCTTTGACTGGCCCCTCGACCCTCGGACGCAGCAGCCCGTCGTGGACGAGCAGCTTGTCGACGCCAGCGGGAAGATGATGGTCCTCGAGCGGCTCCTCGAAGCCCTTTTTGAACGAGGACATAAGGTGCTCGTATTCTCGCAGTTTGTCACCATGCTCAACGTGATCGAGGTAAGCGTTCCTACCCTCAGTACGCGTCATTTGTTCATGGACGATGGGGATGGAAGGATTGGGCGCTCGAGTTCAAACGCTGGCCATTGTGCCGCATAGACGGTTCGACGGGCCCATTGGAACGCCGTGCGCAGATGAATCGTTTCCAACAAGGCGGTGACAAGCCGGACGCCCCACGGCTCTTCCTTCTGAGTACGCGTGCGGGTGGGCTCGGCATTAACCTCACTGCGGCGGACACCGTCGTGTTTTATGACCAGGATTGGGTGCGTAGTTTCCTACGGAACGGATTAAGAAGTGTCTGGTGCTGAAATGACGATGGGGTCGATACAGAATCCGCAAATGGACTTGCAAGCTCAAGATCGGGCACATCGTATCGGGCAGACGAAGCCCGTGCTCATCTTCCGGTTGGTCAGCAGACACACTATCGAGAGCAAGATTATGCAGCGTGCGTCCGAGAAACGTCAGCTCGAGGCACTCGTCATCGCCAAAGGTATGTGTCTCCCAATTTTACTCATCTACCCACCAATACCCTCCTTTTTTTTTGCGGGCGTTGCTGAAACGTAATCTCCCCACCAGGCAAGTTCAAAGTGCCGATCGGCGGCAGTGCCAAAGCCGGCGAAGCGCGGCAGACGATCGCGGAAATGGCCGCCCAGCTTCTCGAACTCGAGGGCGAGCACATCGAAGTCGTGCAGAGCTCGGCCGCGGGCAAGCGCGGCATCATCAGCGATGCCGAGCTCGACATGTTGCTCGATCGTCGCAAGGAGGTCTTCGAGGGCCGCAGGGTCGGCTGGAAGAGCGGCAAGGTTGCTAGGAGTGGCGTCAAGGGCTCTTCGTCTTCTTCCTCCTCCAGAGCGTCCACTGCGTCTCCTCGGCGTGGAGGCGCGGACAGTGGCTTGTTCGAGGTGTACGAAGCTCCTACGGATGAGGGAAACGACGCACTTGCGCATATACTTGGAGAGGAGGTCGCTATCTGAACGAAGTCGCGTCGACGTTCAACGGAAACTTTGTGTTACCTTCTTTTCCACTAACCCTCCTTTTCTGATCCGTCCTGCTGTATACCACGATGGGTACTATCTTGATCCTGTTTTTAGGTGCTTTATCTTCTTCATCACCCTTGTTTATTTTTCATGTATTTGCATAGATCACATAACATCGTACGCATATATCTTGTTCTTATTGCATATTCCACGTCCGCGCATCTCGTTCACGTGACCGTGACACCTTAATTGCAGTACATACCTTTTCCTCGAAATGTATACAGAGATTGTTCTTCGCAAAGTCCACACATCATGGGGACAACAGATGCACCCATCACGTGCATGTTTTCAGTTCTGTGAAGTAGAAGGTGGAAGTGAATGGTTATCCGAATCCATCAACGTACAGTACGGGACATTGTTCCTCGAGCGATCGCTCGCCCCGGGAGGTGGGTTGATGACACATATCCCATGCTGTTGAATGATGCTTCGATGCGATAAGGATCCTAGCTCTAGGGGAATTATCTTCAACAGTATCGACGTCACATGCGGCATATGGATACAGCGACGATATCTAGGGTCAACACAACGCCCTGGGCCCCGAGACCGTAGCTATCGCCTCCTGTGATCCTCGGCTCCATGCTCCAGTAATAACTCCATTATGTCCTGATCTTTCTCGGTGGAAAATACAAATGACGGTGCTGATGCTACCTGGAATGGCGTCCGATCCATGTCGTCTCGTGCGTGGATATCGGCGCCGTGCTGGAGCAGCAACCGTACGCCGTCAAGACGTCCCCATTCGGACGCCACATGCAATGGAGTTTGATCCTTCGAATCTCGAGCATTTGCATCTGCGCCTTTCTCGAGAAGTACCCGAGCGGGTTCTGTTGTCCCAAATTGCATTGCAACATGCAATGGAGTCCGATTGCTGCTGTCCCGTGCGTTTGGATCCGCGCCGTACTCGAGAAGAACCCGGGCAACCCCTTCGTTTCTCGCCTCGAATAGTGGAGTCTGATTATCCCATTGTTTGGCATTTACATCTGCGCCGTTCTCGAGGAGTGCCCGAGAAATTTCCATCTGTCCGAACAGCGATGCCCGATGCAAAGCCGTAAAACTGAAATACTCATCTGAGGAGTTCACATCTGCGTGGTGCTCCAGAAGCACCTGAACAACTTTCAAATGTCCACGCAGCGACGCCCAATCCAACGGGCTGCGGCTGCCGTTGTTCCTGGTTTCTGTATCTGCTCCGTATTCAAGGAGGACTCGAGCCACTTCGGAACGGCCGTTTCTAGATGCTATACCCAGCGGAGTCTCGCCTTCGCGATGTTCGCGAGTGTTGACGTTCTGGGAGCGCTCGACGATCAGAAACTCGGCGATTTCGTGCAGGCCACAAGCTGCCGCATAATGTAAGGGAGTCGCCTTGGCCTGTGACGGGCGTTTGGAGCGGGAGTCTCTAGTTTCCGGATCCGGATCATGAATCCAGACCCAGACAGAAAGATGGTGATTGTTAGGGTCAAAGAGGCGCCTCATCCCATCTTGGATATTGGGTGATACATCCTGGAACCGGACATGGCCCACCCAGTGCTTCGCAGCATACCTCGCAAGGGGAAACTGCTCCAGGCCATCCTCGGTGATGCTTTCATCCATGTGTAGTAGAACACCTAGGCATGCTTGAGCAACGATCGTATGGGCCTGTGTCATCGAAACATGGAATCGAGATATAGTCTCCTTTGATTCGGCAAGGCGCTTCGATGTCAAGTACTCCTTGACCGAAAAATGGGCGAATTGGATAACGGAGAAGCCCTCCACATCGACAATGGCGAGCAGACTGGAACATATGGTACCCACAGCGTGTGCTGGGTCCTCCTCGCGCCAATCCTCCTGGAGAGTGGGTGTTGAATCAGTGTCGAAATCGAATGCGAGGAACTCGGCAAGCTCCTCGACGCGGAGCGGCCGAGAAGCTGCTGCGACACATTGAAAGAGCCGGTGTGCGTATTCCCATTTTTGCTCCCCAATTTCTTTCAACGTGCGATCGTATGTCTCGTCGAGCGTGGCTGGCAATTCATCGAGAGCGCGACGGATGCGTTGTCGCAAACAATTTCTGAGGTATTGAAGTTGGCAAGATACCCATCTGAACCTGTTCTATAGGTGTGAGTAAGAACCCACGACGGACGATGGGATTGATTCCTCACATCCCGCCGGCTTTTCTTGTCAATACTTGGATGACCAGCTCCTTGTCTTCTTTTCTCCATTTTTGCATATTATGATCCGTGCTAACGACGAATTTGATGTATTCTGCGATGTCCTCGACTTGACCGTTCTCCCCATGCAACGAAAAAGAACTGAATGCCAAAGGGCCGAGGACATTCTCGATGTCGGCCTCGGGTCGGCTCGTCACACAAATCCGCATATTCGGACGGATCAGACCCTGCAATCCGGCGAGCTCCTTCACTAATCCCAAGACTTCTTCACGGGGGGATGACAATCCTGCCGTCATCGGACATTCATCAAGGGCATCGATGATGATATACGCTGTGGCTTGTCCTGGGAGCGCAAGCAAATCCTTCAGACATTGGGCGAGTTCACTATCGCTCGCATGTTGTGAGCCATCATGGTGTGCCAAGTAGAATTTGGAGAGGGCATCGTAATAGGCATCAGATTGTTGACAAAGCTGGACCAGGAGAGAGGAAAGTAGTCCACGGCGGTGCCTCTTTTGATCTTCCCTGAAGTCGCAATAAAAGAAGGCAAGTGATGCGAGTCCTGATTCGCACATGATGCGGACATCCTGGATGATGGACGAACTGGGTGATGGCACCTTATTAGTTTCCGGCAGGATAACATGAAAGGATCAATGTACCAGAGGATGCTCTTCCCCGCTCCCGCTGCAAGGATGAAAATCGTGAGTTGTGAGAAAATAATGACAGCGCAAATACTGACGCATCCCATGTAGCCACAAGAGTGAATTTGGGCCAGACTGTTTCCACCTTGAGAAAGTTTCACCATGAGTCCACCATTTTCCAGTTCCGCTGTGTTGAGATTCGCGTGCGATGTTGTGGTTTTTCCAAGGATCTGGAGGAGAGAGCCACTGTCGAATGTTTTTGCCCATTTTTTCACCTACGAGACCAGGATCTCAAACTCTCAGCATTCATAGCCAGTTGTGATACCATCGAGGAATAACTCACGCCTTGACTTGTTGAGGTTGCTCGAAATTTCCTGCAATTGTTCTACTCCAGAAAGTCAGGGAAAGTTTAATTCTCATCAAAAAACCCAACCAAGGGCCATCCGGATACTGCTTGCTGACGCCTTGTCGTCTAAATCTAGAGGCATGATCATTTATCGATGTGCGACACCCATTGTGGTTGCAGGTTTCTTACCGTCCAAAACAAGCCGCCTGTGTTGGACGAGACCGCACACAACTTGGAGTGTCTGTGCTCCTGTGGCACGAGCCTCGTCAAGAGTGAGTCTGTCTAGCCGCTGGAGGACAGCCTCGATGTCGTTCTCTCCAAGAATTTTCTTTACGAATTTCTCTGTCCTGAATTCAGTAAAAGCACAACATCAGCAAGGGTGAGACTCACTCAATCGCCCCTGCTTGACCTGTCTTGTTGCCATAGCAAAAGTGGAGAGAACTTCCACCAATATCTTTATGACAACATCAGTGATGGCCGGCGTAAGAGGAATCCTTGTGTAAATATCAAGTCTGCTGAGAAATCTCTCGATGGACTCAAACAACTCGACGAGAGCATCATAGCTCGCAGCAACATTCTGTACCGCCTAATTCGCTTGAACGTCACAAGGGTGTAGGAATAAGACTTGTAGAAAGACTTACCTCGATCAAGATCGCGAATGTGGCAAATACTGCCTTTGCAGGTGGGAATGGCTATGGAATATGTGTCAGGTATATGAAATTGGAATAACTGGTTTGGGACGACGCACTAGGCCGATACTCTCACCAAGGACGGTGCTGGTAGAGAGTGAGTGGAGCACATTGACGGCACACTTGAGTGACTTGATGATCCTTCCATCTTCTGGTCGGAATTCGAGGACTTTTCGTAGATTTTCTTGAAGGAGGGAAGTGATAGAATCGACAGATTCGCATTTCTCGAGTTGTTTTGCAAATGGATGGTCGACCAAGTTTGTCCCTGTCTGGGTTGTGTAATCTTGCAAGGCGGAATTGTACAACATGAGGAAGGACGCGGAGGATGAAAGATTCATATCTGGAACAAAAGAGATGTAGGACTTGAAAAAGTATGTCGCCGGCGAGATGATGGCAGATAAGTTAGATGGTGTAAGGCGTGCACGCGTCGTGCCCTCGGAACGCCCGATCTCGACCGATTTCGACCTCGCCCGACCACGCCCGACGCCACAGGACCGTGAGCGCGCGCCGGGCCCTTGCCACAAAGCGGGGTCGCTGTAAGGCGGCCGACACTGTCGGACGTCTCACCATTAACATCATGCGCTCGTGAGCACAACACACGAACACGCACAGTTATGTGCGTGCAATTACATATTACTCAGTGAGGCTGCTTTGCCACCTCACCTCGGTGCTCATTGACCGAGCGATCACAGCGCAACGAAGGCTGCGCACATTGCCATTAATATGGACTTATATGAGTGGGGAGTTGAACCCCGAAGTAATTACAGTAGTACTGCATGTATATAAAGCGCGTCCCTCCAGTAGTTGGAGGGACAGACACTTATCTTTACGTTGACTTCGCAATACAGACACCATAATTGGGCTGGTTCTATTGCGTGAAGCCCTTAAGATCAAGGTAACAGTTATCCCATTACCCATCATATCCACATAACACCGAGAGGTGTTACAGTCGCCGTCTCTCCATTCCTCGGATTACCCCTCACCCCATTGTCGCGCGAGTCTAGAACAACCTCTTTTCTTATGCTTTGTTTATAGTTACCGGACCCGATATATAATCCGCGCGCAGCACCGAGGCCAGATAGGCCACGAGTGTCTCCCGGGCAGTGCCACGAGTGCCACCGGTCGCGTCAGTTTTTCCCCACTTATTCTCGTCTCATTCCCGTTCCCCGTCGTCCAGCACCATCCAGCATCGTTCAAGCGGCTCGCGCGGAGCCATTCCAACACACACGCACACACTCCCTCACCCAGTGATTACCTTGCGCGTTCTCGGATCTTTGGGACGTGACTTGGTTTACCCTTCCTTATTGAACTCACGCGTGGGACTCTCTGTCTACGTTTCAATTGCAGGAGTGTTATCAGCTGTGCGAGGAGAAGCGGACCGCCTCACGTTAACTTAGCGCGGGGACGCATGCTGTAACCAACAACCAACCAACAAACGACTTTCCAAAATTAGCTGAACACTCGAGATATGCCCAATTACTTCGAAAGCGGACATCCTTGACGTTAGAAAACAAGCGAAGTGTCACGTCCACACGTACTCTCGTCTCCTCGACTCGGAGATATGATGTCCATGCCGCCGCCGTCTCTTACTGCACAGCACCCACATCCCAGAATTTGCCACGACCCTCTGCGAATATGCGAGCACCGTCGTACGGTTTAAGCTCTTTCCGCTATCCTCTCGATGGGCTAACCCTGTTTCCCATATAACAGATTTGCCACCACATCAAACTCACGACCGCACGGATATACTCCCAGCCCTCCGACTCCAACCTCACTCCGCCTTCCTTGCTTCCCATCACCTCTCTCCCCTCTCTGTCCCGAAGCTCTGGAGAGATCAATGACCCTATATCTGGAAGATCCTTTCACAATTCCCTCGGGTCTAATTGGGCGCCCAACTATCCCGCCTCAGAGCTCCCGGCCGACAAATGGCGTTCCAAGACGTCTAGCTTTGTTGCTCGACTCGGACGACCTGAAAAACGAGACTGGGAACAGGCAGATTACCTCAAGCTTGGTCACTCGGGGCAGAGCCTTGTACGCGAGGGCGTGTTCAAGGTCAAAGTCATGTTGGAAGGCGCTGACGAACCCGTGACGGAGTGCCGACAAACGTAAGGAGGACCTAGAAAGGTTGAGAGGACGGCTTGAGCGGGAGATGGTGCGTACTTTTATGGAAATGATTCGCGTCTGATGAAACACGTTGATCAACCTTGGTCAAGAAAGAAGCTCTCTCATCCTTAATCATCTGCCAAGCCATCCTTCCAAAACACCAGCGCCGGTCGTCTTCCTGCCATGTTCCTTTGCAGACTTTACTGTTGCGTCCAACATGTCCAGTGACTCTGGCATGCTCACCACACCCGCCCCATCAGTCGCCCGATCACGCTCGCGATCACGTTCTCGCGAGCACCATTTCAGCAGCCATCGCAAGTCAAGCTACAAACCACGTCGTCACTCGCCAAAGTTGGACATCACCTGCGCCCTCCTACGCGTCCAGGCGACGATGGAATTCCCGCGCGCGACGCGACGCGCCGCCACTGCCCCGTTCACTTGCCAGCGCGCCCAAATTGATACCTGCACTGGCGCCTAAACGCTCCTGGGGGGGACCATTCCGTATATCAGGCGGTGCAGCGTCCGAGTCCCCGCCTCGTCCAACGCAAGAAACTCGCGCGCGGCGTCGCCAGTGCCAGTGCCCGTCGTGCCTCGTGGCCCTCCGCACACCACGACGATGACGAACGCTTCCGATGCAGCAGGCGGCCGTGAGCGCGACGGTGGCGGCGGGGGAAGGCGGTGCCGCTGCTGCAGTCGCAGAGAGGAGGCCGTTTGGTACCTCCTGCGCCTCCATTGCCGCCGGTGCGATCCTGGTTGCCTGGGTTCCCGGCGCATAAAGCGATCGTGGCGGGTCACTCTTCGAGAGATGATGACAGGCAGCGTAGGCGACGGCATCGCGATCATGCTTCGTCTGCGTCACCTGCGACGTTGAGCTCGTCGGCGGCTCCTTCCCATTTACCGCCGCGGCCTGTATTCCTTGCGCTTGGTGCGTGCCGTATAGATCTTTCACCTGTGTTTCGAGCATCGATCTACGGGGTCGTGCGGCCACTCGACGCGCGCGAGAAACTCGCCATGGCGGTGCGGTTGGCGTGCTTGATCCTCGCAGTGAGGGTTGTCGGTGCCGAGGTGGATGAACGCGGCGTGAGAGGGGAGGTGCGGAGATTGCGCTATGTAGGCTTTTGAACACTTATGAATGTCGTCTATGGGTTTGGCGAGTGGAAACACCGGAGGGGTAAAGTGTGATGTGGTGTGTGTGGGCCTTGGATGGAAGCAGAACTGCGGGTATGTTATGTATGTCGTAATTAAATTATGTTCAAACTTCCAATCGGCGGCAGCATGAAAGCTGGCGAAGCGCGGGCAGATGATCGTAGAAATGGCCGCCCAGCTTCTCGAGCGGCTTGAGGGCGAGCACATCGAAGTCGTGTAGAGCATATTGAAATAGAGGCAGCAGCGTCGAGTAGGTACGGTCCGTTGGCGATTAATCTTGAGCGCTCCCGTGATAGCCTGGGCCCCCGCGCTCTTTGTATAGTCGTTAGCAACTTTGTTAAATCTTCGCGTTGCTTATTGCTTATGTGTCCTGTTGGATTTCCGGCCGCAGGGTGATAACCAGACATCCGCCGCACATAGGCATCTTGGTAACGCAACACTGAGGTATAGGCGTCTGGCGTGGGCGGGCGTGATACCCCATGTCCGTCTAGTGAGCTTCCTGGTTTGTAGGGTCCATTTGGTTCCCTCACCCATCGCGCGCGCGTGCTGCGCCTTCCGGGCAAGCGCAGGTGTTGATCGAAGATAACCTCCAGGTATTTGGTGCCTTCAAGTTCGACCGGTCGTACGTCTCCCTGCGGGAGATGGAGCGATGCTCTCTCGTTCGGACTCATGTGGTACGCAAAATCTATCAGAGCTAGCCTTGAATAGAGGTAAACATTATCCGAATCAGTCTCAGCATAATATCGTACAGGACATTGTTCCTCGAGCGATCGCTCGCTCCGTTCGGTGGTTGATGATACACGTCCGGCGGTGCCGGTAAGTGATGTTTTTATTTTTATGCGATAAGAAACCCTAGTTTTACGGGGATTATCTTCACCGTGACAATATCGACGTCACATACAGTGTATGAAGATAGCGACGATATCTGATATCTGGGGTCCAACACAACCCTGTGGCCGTAGCTATCGCGGCATGTAATCCTCTGCTCCATGCCCCAGCAATAACTGCATTACGTCCTGATATTTCCCGGAGGGAAATACAAATGATGGTGCTGATGCTACCTGGAATGGCGTCCGACCCTTGTCGTCCCGTGCATGGATATCCGCGCCGTGCTGGAGAAGCAACCGTACACCGTCGAGACGTCCCCGTTCGGACGCCAAATGCAATGGAGTCCGATTGTCGCTGTCCCGTGCGTTCGGATCTGCACCGTACTCGAGAAGAACCCAAGCGGCCCCATCGTTTGTCGCGTCATGTAGTGGAGTCTGGTTATCAAATTGTTTGGCATTTACATCGGCGCCGTTCTCGAGGAGTACCCGAGCAGTTTCCACCTGTCCGCTCCACGATGCCCAATACAAGGCCGTACGGCCGAGTGTCTGATCTGAGGAGTTCACATCTGCGTGGTGCTCCAGAAGCACCTGAACAACTTCCACATGTCCACGCTGCGACGCCCAATCCAACGGGCTGTCCGAGGCGATGGTATTGTTCCTGGCTTCCGTATCTGCTCCATGTTCAAGGAGGACTCGAGCCACTTCGGAATGGCCATTTTTAGACGCTATACCCAGCGGAGTCTCGCTGTCGGGATGTTCGCGAGTGTTTACGTTCTGGGAGCGCTCGACGATCAGAAACTGGGCGAAGTCGTGCAGGCCACAAGCTGCCGCATAATGTAAGGGAGTCGCCTTGGCCTGTGACGGGCATTTGGAGCGAGGCTCTCCGAGTTCGGGATCTGGATCGTGAATCCAGACCCAGACAGAAAGATAGTGATTATTAGGCTCAAAGAGACGCTTCATCCCATCTTGGATCTTCGGCGATACATCCTGGAACCGGGCATGGCCCACCCAGTGCTCCGCAGCATACCTCGCAAGGGGAAACCGCTCCAGGTCATCCTCGGTGATGCTTTCATCCATGTGTAGTAGAACACCTAGGCATGCTCGAGCAACGATAGTATGGGCCGGTGTCATCGAAACATGGAATCGAGAAATAGTCTCCTTTGATTCGGCAAGGCGCTTCGATGTCAAGTACTCCTTGACCGAAAAATGCGCGAATTGGATAACGGAGAAGCCCTTCACATCGACAATGGCGAGTAGACTGGAACACGTGGATCGCACAGCATGTGCTGGGTCATCCTCGCGCCAATCTTCCCGGAGTGTGGGTGTTGAATCAGTGTCGAAATCGAATGCGAGGAATTCTGCGACCTCATCGACACGGAGTGGCCGAGAAGCTGCTGCGACACACTGGAAGAGCCGGTGTGCGCATTCCCAGTTTTGGTTTCCAATTTCTTCCAACGTGCGATCGTACGTCTCGTCAAGCGTGTGAGGTAATTCATCAAGAGCACGTCGGATGCGTTGTCGGAGACAGTGTCTGAGGTATTGAAGCTGGCAATACACCCACCGGAACCTGAATTCAACCATGATGAGAAGCCATGATTTAACGAATTGATCGGTTCCTTACATCCCGTCAGCTTTCCTCGTGAGTACCTCGATGACATGCTTCCTGTCTTCTTCTCGCCATTTTTGCATCTTGGAATCGGTATCGACGAAATACTTGACGTATTCGGCGATGTCTTGAACTTGGCCGTTCTCTTCATGTAAAGAAACTGAACTGAGGGCCAAAGGATGAAGAACGGGCTCAATATCAGCCTCAGGACGACTGGTGACACAAATCCGCAGGCTTATAATTTGTGAATCGACGAGTTCCTTCACAAGCTTCAGGACTTGCTCACGAGGAGACAGCGGATCAGTCATTGGACATTCGTCTAGACCATCGATGATAATATATACTGTAACTTGTTCTGGGAGTTCAAGCACATGTTTGAGACATTCCGCTAATTCACCATCGCTGGCATATCGCGAGCCTTCATCGTGTGCTTCATAGAATTTGAAGAGAGCATCGTAGTAGGCATCAGATTGACCACAGAGCTGGACCAGGAGAGAGGAAAGTAACCCGCGCCCGTCCTTCTTTTGGTCCTCCCTGAAGTCGCAATAGAAAAATGCGAGCGATGCCTGTCCTGACACGCACATGCCTTGGATATCATGGATGATCGAGGAACTAGGTGATAGTAGTCCATTGAGTTCCTGTAAATAAGTGAGATAAGATTTACATACCAAAGGACGCTCTTTCCTGCTCCAGCTACGGATGTGAAATTGCTGAGTTCCAGGGAATGTATGAAAAGCACAAAAGACGTACGTTTCCCATGTAACCATAAGAGCGAGCTTGGCCCAGAAGATTTCCACTTTGAGAAAGTTTCACCATGAATCCACCATGTTGCAGTTCCGCTATGTTGGGATTCACGGGCGAGGCTGTGATTCTTCCACGGATCTGGGGGTGAGAGCCATCTTTGCATGTTTTGTTGCAATTCGACACCTGTAAGGCAGCGTCAAATTGTCAAAGTTTGTATTGACAACGGCTCCGTTGACGGGTGACTCACGCAATGATCTTTCGATTGAAATATTCTGCGTATTTCCTGATAGAGAGTCAAATAAACGTTGAATTCTCGTAAGACAAACTGACTTGGACCACCCCTCTCCATTCCTGTTGATCCACTCTCTCCTCGGTCTAGAGTTGGGAACACTTAGCAACGATCGAAGAACATGTTGGACGGTTTCGTACCATCAATAGCAACTCTCGTATGTTCGAGGAGATGCTGCACGCCTTGGAGGGTCTGCGCACCGGCGGCGACATCCTCCTCCTGAGTGAGCCTGTCCAACCTCTTGAGGAGAGCCTCGATGTCATTCTCTCCAACCATTTTCATCATGAATTTCTCTGTTGTGCGTTTAGTTAGAGTACCACATCGCGAAGGGAAGACGCACTTATCCGTCCCTGCTTGACCTGCTTCGTTGCCAGAGCAAGGAGTGAGATAACCTCCGCCAATTTCTCTACGACGATGACAGTCATGGCTGTCGTGAGAGGGATGTTTGTATAAATTTCGAGCCGGCGAAGGAAATGCTTGATGGACTCGAACAAGTCTATGAGGAGATCATAACTTGCGTAGACATCCTTCACCGCCTGATACACACTAATGTGATAAGGATGCGTGCATTGGGAGGTGAAGGAGACGTACGCCGAGCAAGATTCCGAAAGCAGCAAATACTGCCTTTGAAGGCGGCAATGGCTATCGAATGCTCTTCAGCGACGACAATCGAAATGAGCAAATTTAGACATACTATACCGATACCTTCACCAAGAACGGTGCTGGTAGAAAGCGTGTACAGGACCTGTACGGCACCCTTCAGTGATTTCATCAACTTGCCGTCTTCTCCTCGGAATTCGTGGAACCGTCGTGCATGCTCTTGAATAACTGAACAAATTGAATCCACAGAATCGCAGTTTTTGAGTTGTTTGATGAGGGGATGATGCTCATCCAATATTGTTCCCGACCGCTTTGCGTAGTCTTCGAGGGCAGCATTGAAGATTGACTCGAAGGACGAGGATGAAGGTTGACTCATACCGCAAATCGATGAGGTGTGGGAAATGAACTAGTCTGGGTGGGAGTACGCGAGATAGACGTCGATAGACCCTGGGATGCAGTGGTAGGGCTCCGATTGAAAGGACGTCGCTTGCCTCTCACATTGTCATCATCGATAAATCCCATGGAGTCTCGGAGTTTCCCGTAAGGATTTCAAGCACAGTAGCGCTGGGACTTTTCTTCGACTGCGGCCGTGGCTCTATGTGGACATGAGCTTTGTATAAGGTGTAGCGTGGCTGATTTGATATCAGAGTATGTGATAAAGTGGGGCTCATTTGTCTCCATCACCCGCCTTGCCTTGGCGAGGCCAGTGGGGGAGGCTTATAGCGATAAAGACAAGTAATGTACGACTTAGGGGAAAAGGAGGGGGAAGTAAGTGCAAAAGCGGTACAGTAGCGCGGTGACGTTCGATGGTAAAAGGAGCTAAAGTAAAATAAAGGAGCGTGATGAGGGCTTGATCGGTTCTATATACAGGAAAATCCCTTCCTAACAGACATGTGCTCTAAACCTGAGTTTTACGGGTTGTGGCGTTAAGGCATATCGATAGCATGCTGTAGTACCACTGTGTCGACAATGCGACTTTCCAGACCCAGGCACTCCAGACTAACAAACTTGAAAGTGTGAAGTGTGGTTTGAGCTGTAGTGTCGTGGATTAGCACGTGCCCTCGTTTAGGGCCGGCAGAAATGGTCTCGCTGCTCCATCCCTCCAGCACAGGTGCCTCACACATCATGTCGGCGACTCCGATCCCGTGCGTATCATCCCTAGTAATCAGTGCTTTGACTGACGAACTTTATTATGATTTGTTGTAGTCAGGGTGAGGACGCGCGTTTCATGAACATGCAGGTCCTCCTCGAAAAGTCTTCCGTCTTCACCGAAGTGTTGAACGACCAAATGGACCACACGCGCGAGAAACACGCCGCAGTCGCCGTCGCGACTCAGAACCACCCAACGAAAACGAAGCCGAAGCAGCGCGCGAGGCAGTCTGGGCGGCGCGCACATCACGGGACAACGGGCGCACGTGGGAGTGATGACGCCGAGCGTGTCGCCGAGGACGAAGGAGAGCAGGATCCCGAACTTGAAGCGCGTCAAGGTTGCCAACGACGCGAAGCCCACCTTCTTGAAGTCTGCGTTCGTCACTGGTGCCGCTTCGAAGGGCGTCGTGTGGATGGCTAGCTTGTGGGAGAACGGCATTTCAGGGATTTTAGGTGAGTCGTTGCCTCACCGACATGTTGCGATGCTCGGACTCGAGCTCGCCCGAATCATGTGCGTGCGAAGCGCACGAAATTACATATTGTTGCAATTTTCTCTCTAAATTTTCCAACCAATAGTATAAAAGGCTCTGTAAATACACCGGGGAACGTTGGGTGTTTTAACCCCAAACATTAGGGGCTTTCAAAGTGCATGATGTTTCTATGCGATGAGAACCCTAGTTTTATGAGAAGAGAATTATCTTCACAATATCGACATCGGATACAGTGTATGAATACGGCGACGATATCTGGGTCCAACACAACGCACTGGGCCCCGAGGCCGTATCTATCGCGTCCTGTGGTCCTCTGCTCCATGCTCCAGCAATAACTGCATGATGTCTTGATAACCCCCGGACGAATACTTTGATGCCGATGCTAATTGGAATGGTGTCCGACCCTCGTCGTCCCGTGCATGGACATCAGCGCTGTGCTGGAGCAGCAACCGTACGCTGGCAAGATATCCCTCTTCGGACGCCACATGCAATGGAGTCTGGTTCCAGGAATCTCGCGCACTCGCATCTACGCCATTCTCGAGAAGTACCCGAGCGACTTCTGGTCTTCCACATTGCATTGCGACGTGCAACGGAGTCCGATTGTCGCTGTCCCGTGCGTTCGGATTGGCGCCGTACTCGAGAAGAACCCGAGCGACCCCATCGTTTCTCGCCTCGTGTAGTGGAGCCTGGTCATTCCATTTTTTGGCATTTGCATCTGCGCCGTTCGCGAGGAGTTCCCGAACAATTGCCACCTCTCCGTACTCCGATGCCCAATGCAAGGCCGTACGGGAGAGATCCTGTTCCGAGGAGTTCACATCCGCGTGGTGCTCCAGAAGCACCCGGGCAACTTCCAAATGTCCACTCTGCGACGCCAAATCCAATGGGCTTTCGGTGTCATCGTTCCTGGTTTCCGTATCTGCTCCGTGCTCAAGGAGGACCCGAGCAACTTCGGAATGGCCCTCTCTAGATGCCATACTCAGCGGAGTCTCGCCGCCACGATGCTCGTGAGTGTTTACGTTCTGGGAGCGCTCGACGATCAGAAACTGGGCGATGTCGTGCAGGCCACAAGCTGCCGCATAATGTAAGGAAGTCGCCTTGGTCTGCGACGGGCGTTCGGAGCGGGAGTATACAGTTTCGGAATCTGGATCGTGAATGCGGACCCAGACAGAAAGATGGTGATTGTTAGGGTCAAAGAGACGCTTCATCCCATCTTGGATCTTTGGCGATACATCCTGGAACCGGGCATGGCCCACCCAGTGCTCCGCAGCATACGTCGCAAGGGGAAATCGCTCCAGGTCATTCTCGCTGATATTTTCATCCATGTGTAGTAGAACACCTAGGGATGCTTGCGCAACAACGATATGGGCCTGTGTCATGGAAACATGAAATCGGGAAATAGCCTCCTTTGATTCCGCAAGGCGGTCCGATGTCAAGTACTCCTTGACTGAAAAATGGGCGAATTGGATAACGGACGATCCATCCACATCGACAATGGCGAGTAGACTGGAACACGTGGATTGCACAGCGTGTACTGGGTCCTCCCCGCGCCAATCCTCCCGGAGGGTGGGTGTTGAATCTGTGTTGAAATCGAATGCGAGGAACTCTGCGAGCTCCTCGACGCGAAGTGGGCGCGAAGCTGCTGCGACACACTGGAAGAGTCGCGGCGCATATTCCCAGTTTGCCTTGGCAATGTCTTTCAACGTGCGCTCGTATGTCGCGTCGAGAGTTTGCGGCAGGTCATCCAGAGCACGCCTTACACTACCTGGGATGCACTGGCGGAGATACTCAAGCTGGCAGTACACCCACCGGAACCTACATCACAGGTGTATGTGAGCAGCCATAATGGACGGTGGAGTTTACTCCTTACATCCCATCGGCTCGTTCCGTGAGTACGTTAATGGCAAGTTCCCTGTCTTTATCCCTCCATGCTCGCGTCTTATGATCGTTGCGAACCTTGAATTTGATGTACTCTTCGATGTCCCGAATTTGTCCGCTCTCGTCATGTAGGGAAATAGAATGGAATGCCAAACTACGAAGAACAGGCACAATGTCGATCTCAGGTCGGCTAGTGACGCAAATCCGCAGATTCGGATGCTGTAAGTTGACAAGCTCCTCCACAATATCCAAGGCGTTTTCACGGGGTGACGGTACACCACGCGACACCGGGCATTCGTCCAGTCCATCGACGACGATATAGGCTGGAGCTTGTCCCGGGAGTATGAGCATTTTCAAAAGACATTGCTGTAGCTCGCTATCGCTCGCATGTTGTGAGCCTTTACCATTTGCCGAATAAAGATCAGAAAGAACGGCGCAGTACACGTCGGATTGAGAGCAAAGCTGGGTCAGTAAGGATGTGAGTAACCCGCGGCGTTCCTTCTTTTGGTCCTCTCGGAAGTCGCAATAAAAGAATGCAAGCGAGGCCAGTCCCGCAACGCACATGACACGGATATCCTGGATGATCGAGGAGCTGGATGATGGGGAATTATTCTCCCTGGAGACAAATTATAAAAGGATAAACGCACCAGAGGATGCTCTTCCCTGCTCCTGCTACAGACGTGAAGGTTGTGAATATCACGAGAAAGCACTGAACACCCAAAATACTGACGTTTCCCGTGTATCCACAAGAGTGAACTCGGGCCAGAATGTTTCCACTTCGAGAATGCTTTACCATGAATCCACCATGTCCCTGTTCCACTATGTTTAGATTCACGGGCAATGTTGTGATTTTTCCAGGGATCAGGGGGAGCGAGCCAGGTTCGAATGTTTTGTAGAAATTCGTCACCTATGAGGTGGTATCAAGTTCTCAGCGTTCCGGGTGAGGGAAGGTCATTGAGGACTAACTCACGCTTCGATCTGCTCATGTCGCTCGCAATTCTCTGCAAATTTTCTGAAAACAGGTTGGATAACAGCTTAAGGCTCGTTATAACGGCTCACCTAGAGCCGTACGGACACTCTCTGCCAACATCTCGTCGTCTAGGTCTAGAGGTATGGTCGTTCATCATCTTGCGAGGAACAAGCTTAGGACTATTTGCTTACCTTCCATACCACGCCTCCTGTGTTGGACGACACCGTACAGAACTTCGAGGGTCTGCGCTCCGGTCGCTCGGGCCTCGTCCTGAGTGAGGCGTTCCAGCCGTTGGAGGACAGCATCGATCTCATTCTCTCCAAGTAGTGTTTTCATGAACTTTCCTATGCTGTGTTAAGTAAGAGCACAACGTGACCCCAGTACTAGTGTGAACATGACTTACTTAGAGGTCCCTGCTTAACCTGCTTCGTCGCTAGAGCGAGAGTAGAGATAACCTCTACCACAATTCTTACAACGATGTCCTTCATTGCGTCTGAGAGAGGGATATTTGTATAAATTTCGAGTCTGCCGAGAAATCTCTCGATAGACTCGAACAACTCCACGAGAGCATCATAGCTCGCATTAACGTCCTTCACCGCCTGATACACTCCGATGTCACAAGGATATATGCGTTTTAGTGATGAAAGACCTACACCGAGCAAGATTCCGAAGGCAGCGAACACGGCTTTTGCTGGTGGGAGTGGCTATAGAACAGACGTCAGGGCGAAGGCATGGCGTGGAAATGAAGGACTTCGGACATACGATAGCGACGGCTTCGCCAAGAACCGTGCTTGAAGAAAGCGTAAACAGCACGTTGACAACATGTTTCACTGGGTTCATGATCTTTCCATGGTCACCTCGGAATTTTCGGAACGCTTTTGCATGTTCTTGATAGTTTTGAAGAACGGATGTGATCGAGTCCACCGAATCGCAATTTTTGAGTTTCTTCGTAATGGGATGATGTTCTAATTTCTTTCCTGTCTGCTTCGCGTAGTCCTGCAAGGCGGTGTCGAGGAGTGACTCAAAGGGCGACGATGGGGAGGTATGAGGCGGCGGAATCAAAGGCGTATGGCTCCCTTTTTTTGCAAAAATCGAACAGATGATGCCCATGGAGGTGGAATTAGAGTACGGTAAGGTGGGGAAGAGGAGTGCTAGGAAGTGCTGGTAGAGAGCTGAAGGAGAATAGACGCAATGCCTCGAGGCAGCCTCGCACCTAACGCATTGCAATATATAGCCACGAGGAGAGCTTACCACAAACATGAGCACTCGGAGAGAATTCATGTGTGGCAACCCCCTTCGTTGACCCCATTTTCGAACTACTGAAGAAAATGAACGTGTCAAGTCCCAAATTGCCGACGATCTTTTGCTTTGCTACTGTCAGTCACATGCAGCAAGAAAAAATGGCTTGACTTGGTTCTCAAGCGATCATTCGCTCCGGGCGGTGGGTTGAAGATACAAGCCCATGTTGAAATGAAGTTTATATAGGATTAGAACTAGTTTAAGGTCCTTTGGTCAAAGTCAAAAAAGAATCGGCAAAGCAAAGAGCAAAGGGGGCCGCCAAAAACGTGGCGTGACCGGGCTTCTCCGAGTCGCCGAGTCACACAGCGTCATGTCACGTCAAAGCCCGATGACAGAGGGCTGCTCTTCCTTAGTCCATCCCCATTCCTTGAAGTTCCTTTCAAAGTATAGGCAGACCCACTGCGTCTGGCAGAAACCAAACACCAGCGCCGATCATCTTCCGGGCATCGCAAACGCCACAAATCTCCATGTCCCTTCGAAGACTTTACCGTTGTGTCCAACATGTCTGGTGAATCTGGCAGGCTTACCACACCCACACCCGCACCATCAGCCGCCCAATCACGCTCGCGATCAAGCACCATCGCAGCAGCCCTCGCAAGTCAGGCCACAGGCAACGCCGAGATTCCCACGCACGACGCATGGCGGCGCTGCTTCCCGTTCCCTCCCTGGCGCGCCCAAATTGACACCTGCACTGTCGACTCAACGCTCCTAGGGACCGTTCCGTATATCAGGCGGTGCGGCGTCCCCCGCCTCGTCCAATGCAACCAACTCGCGGGCGGCGTCCTCCGAGCCGGTGCCCACCATGCCTCGTGGCTCTCCATACAACGCGACGCTTCCGATGGCTTCCGATGCAGGAGGCGGCCGTGTGATACCTCTTGCTGACCATTATCCCGCATAGACGTTTCGACGGGCCCATTGGAACGCCGCGCGAAGATGGATCTTTTGCAACAAGGCGGTGACAAGCCGGACGCCCCACGGCTCTTCCTTCTGAGTACGCGTGCGGATAGGCTTGGCATCAACTTCACCGCGGCTGACACCGTCGTGTTTTTTACGACCAGGATTGGGTGCGTAGTTTTTTGTTGTGCCTTCGGAACGGATTGAGAAGTGTCTGGTGCTAAAATGACGACGGGGTAATACAGAATTCACAAGTGGACTTGCAGGCTCAAGATCGGGCACATCATGGCAGGCAGACAAAGCCCGTGCCCTTGTTTATTTTTTCATGTATTTGCATACATATAACATCATCTCGTTCTTATTGCATATTGCACGGTTCACACATCTCGTTAACGTGATAACTGAGCTGCAGTACATACCTTTGCTTGGAATGTATAAAGAGATTGTGATCTTGGCAAAGTCTACATTGCTGTACCGTGGCAAGCCCGACTCGACAAAGCCGAAGAAAACCGGACGGCGAGTATCAAATCAAGACCGCAGGACCGGAGAAGGTGTTTTCATGTTCGGACGCGGACGCGAGTAAACGAATCCTTATTTTCATTTTTTCTTATTTTACCGAGGCCCCTCAACGAACGCGCCCCTTTCTCGACCCACATGATTCCTCAACTTCCGATTGTCTCGCCCTCGTTTCTCAGTCTCAGTCAGCTCCCCTTTTGCCACTTGTTTTTGCAATGTAGAATAAATGTATAAAAGCCCTCTATATCTTGCGAATCATTATCCCCAGTTGTGTTTCCTCTTGTCCCTCTCATTTCGTGTGCCTCAGCTCCTTTTCCGCTCAAAAGGCCTTTTATGGCCTTGCTCCTACATCGTTCGACTTTACTCTCGCTCGGATCCTCATCGCGCCGTACATCGCCGACCATACCGGCACCACTCGGCCCGCATATCCCACCACTTGGGATCCCTTCGCGTCGGCTCGTCTAGCAATTTTTCACCATACACATCATAAAGACAACATAAATGCACCCATCACATGCATCTTTTCAGTTTTTTGAAGTAAATGATTGAAGTAAGCGTTATCCGGAATCAGTCTCGACGTAAAATACAGCGATTGCTCGATCCAGGAGGTGGGTTGATGATATACATCCGGTGCTGTTGAATGATGTCTTTATGCGATAAGATTCCTGGCTTTGTGAGAATTATCTTCACAGTATTGACGTCACATACAGCCTGTGAATACAGCGACGATATTTGGGGTCCAACACAATGCACGGGGTCCCGAGGTCATAGCTATTGCGTCCTTATTCTGCTCCATGCTCCTTCAATGACTGCATTATATCCTGATATTCCCCGAAGGAAAGTCTATATGATGGTGTTGATGCTACCTGGAATGGTGTTCGACCCTTGTCGTCCCGTGCATGGACATCGGCGCCGTGCTGGAGAAGTAACCGTACGCCGTCAAGACGTCCCTTTTCAGACGCTACATGCAATGGAGTTTGGTTCTTGGAATCTCGTGCATTCGCATCCACGCCACTCTCGAGAAGTACCCGAGCGGCTTCTGCATTGCTCCATTGCGCCATTATACCATGCAACGGAGTCCGATTGCTGCTGTCCCGTGCGTTCGGATCGGCGCCGTACTCGAGAAGAACCCGAGCAACCCCGTCGTTTTTCGCCTCATGTAGTGGTATTCGGCCATTCCATCTTTTGGCATTTACATCTGCGCCGTTCGCGAGGAGTAACCGAGCGATTGCCACCTCTCCCTTCCACGATGCCAAATGCAAGGCCGTAAAGAAGAGATTCTTATCGGAGGAGTTCACATCTGCGTGGTGCTCCAGAAGCACATGAACAACTTCCAAATGTCCCCACTGCGACGCCAAATCCAACGGGCTGTAGCCGTCGTTGTTCCTGGCTTCCGTATCTGCTCCATGTTCAAGGAGGATTCGAGCAACTTCGGAATGGCCCATTCTAGATGCTATACCCAGCGGAGTATCGCCTCTGTGATGCCCGCGAGCGTTTACGTTCTGGGAGCGCTCGACGATCAGAAACTGGGCAAAGTCGTGCAGGCCACAAGCTGCGGCATGATGTAAGGGAGACTGCCTGGCCTGTGGCGGGCATTTGGAGCGAGAGTGTCCCAAAAGGAGATCTGGATCACGAATCCAGACCCAGACAGAAAGATGGTGATTGTTAGGATCAAAGAGACGTTCCATCCCATCTTGGATCTTTGGTGATACATCCTGGAACCGGGCATGGCCCACCCAGTGCTCTGCAGCATATGTCGCGAGGGGAAACCGCTCCAGGTCACCTTCGGTGATGGTTTTACCCATGTGTAGTAGAACACCTAGACATGCTTGAGCGATGGTCGTATGGGCCTGTGTCATCGAAACATGAAACTGGGAAATAGTCCCCTTTGATTCCGCAAGGCGGTCCGATGTCAAGTACTCCTTGACCGAAAAATGCGCGAATTGGATAACTGAGGATCCATCTACGTCGACAATGGCAAGCAGACTGGAACATGTGGATCGCACAGCGTGTGCTGGGTCCTCCTCGCGCCAATCCTCCCGGAGAGTGGGTGTTGAATCAGTGTTGAAATCGAATGCGAGGAACTCGGCGAGCTCCTCGACGCGAAGTGGACGAGAAGCTGCTGCGACACATTGGAAGAGCCGGTGTGCTTGTTTCCATTTTTGCTTGCCAATCGCTTCCAACGTACGATCGTATGTCTCGTCGAGCGTGTGAGGTAATTCATCGAGGGCTTGTCGGATGCTTTGTCGGAGACAGTGTCTGAGGTATTGAAGTTGGCAATACACCCACCGGAACCTGAATTCAGGCATGGTGAGAAGCCATAAATGAACAATTTAACTGATTCCTTACATCCCGTCAGCTTTCCTCGTGAGTACCTCAACGACATGCTTCCTGTCTTCTTCTCTCCACTTTTGCATCTTAGAGTCGTCACCGACGACAAACTTGACGTATTCGGCAATGTCTTGAACTTGACCGTCCTCTCCATGTAAAGAAACTGAATTGAGGGCCAAAGGATGGAGAATGGGTTCGATATCAGCCTCAGGACGACTGGTG
>QFFA01006348.1:0-12466 GCA_003316565.1 Russula foetens | reverse complement strand
CAGATGTGTCTTGGCATCTCAAAGTCATTTGGCTTATAGGCGATCTGACCAACCTCCTCGGATGCATACTCACTCACCAACTCCCATTCCAAGTAATTCCCTTTTGCTTCGCCTTTCGCCACATTGCGTCACCTGGGGCTAATCACTCGTCAGACATTACTCGCTTCATATTTCTGCATCGTTGATATTGCCCTGTTATCTCAATATTTTTACTATCGCAAGACCGCCACTCCGACGGTATCAGCTTTCGCCCAACCGCGCTCACGCGCTGGTTCGCTTGTATATCACCCATCGAGAGAGAGGGCGCCATCTCATTACCGCACACTCTCCGCCGCTGCAGCAAATGTGGCGTCGGCTGCGGCAGTGCTTGCCTCGCAAAGAAATGAGCCTCCAACCCAGGCATACGCTCACACCCGCTGGTCACGACGTAGCTTGGATGGCCTTCTTGACAGCGATCCGCGCCGTCTGAGCCAACAAGAGGATGAAGAGGTAGACGAGGATGCTCTCGCCATGTTAGGAGATAGCATTCATTCAGAGAGGTCTGGCCTGCCCAGGCACGGCTTCCACCAGCCCCGTGTAGGCCACAGTCGCTCGGGAAGTCGCCAAGGCGTACCGTCCTCCTCGATACTGCCTTCGCTGCAGATCACATCCACCACAGAGGACTTTGACCCATTGGCACGCGGTCGCTCCTTACGACGTGCCAACAACATTCCATCTCTAGATCGTCAGGGGGAGCATGACTGGATTCCCAATGAAGAGGAGAGTCAACGTCGGCGGAGTTCGCGAGCTAATAGACGTGGTGCGAGCATGGTTTTCATGGGTACTTGGGCCTTGTTCGGGATTGGAACGCTGGGGTTGCGTACGTATGGCGCCGAAAGTGGCGTGGGTGTTCAGCCCGGCAGGGTGCTGTCGCCGTCCAGTTCTGCACCCCCCAGCTTGCTTTTTCCATCACCCACGCACGAGAGCTCTCCATCGGCTACCGTTGGCCTGGTGTTTAACACCCCACAGTACGAAAGCGTTTCGAAAGACCGACCACGAACGGCTAGACCCCCATTGGAACGCGTCATTGGGCGTATTTCAGCATGGACATGCACGACACTTTATCTGACGTCTAGGTTGCCACAAATATGGAAGAATGTGCGTGTCTGGATGGCTCATGTGATTCTTCGTAACTCATAGTGATGATTCCTAAAGTTCGTCAGGAAATCTGTAGCGGTACGGTTGCTCCATCAATGCAGACCATTACCGCACCTAATTCCTTTGCAGGGACTATCTATGTATCTTTTTGTCTTTGCCTTCCTTGGCAATTTCTTCTATGTGCTATCTATACTCTCTTCGCCCAATATGCGTGGCCCTCTTACGGAGGCCTCAACGTTTCTCTCCGAGAGCATGCCGTAAGTACTCAAGGACATTGACCCTTCTCACACTCAAACGTTCTGGTAGTTATCTCCTCGGGAGCGGTGGTACTCTCATGTTTGATGTGGCCATCGTTACCCAGTCTTTCATATACCGCCCACATCCCCGGTTAAGCGGATCCCGGACATTCTCCCGCGAGGTAACCGCACCAGAGGAGGAAGGTTTAATGCGGGCTGATGCCAGTGATGTGGAAGAGCCGTATACCCCACGACGCAGATTACCTGTCACTGCGGAGGAGACAGATGTCATGGATTAGTTTACCTCTAGCACACGCATTCTACGCACTCCTACCTGCGAGTATATCTCGCGCTTTGTCTTGTACTGATTGATGGATGGGTCTTTACAAGTAATTGTAGATTTATCACATCCTGCTTTCCCACGGCCCGACATCCCGCCTTAGCACAGCGTGAGGACCCTTTACAACCACGTCTCTATCATGCCTCCACGAGAACAGGCCAAACGGTCGACAAGTTCTAGTGATCCTACGGGAGCCAGCCTCCCTCCAACTAAAAAGACGCGCTTCCTCGAACCTGCGGACGACGAGGCTAATTTTGCCAAGGAAGTAGATGACGCTCTCGAAAACCCCTCTGCCACGCGCAAAGGGCGCGTCAAGACAGAAGGCTATGACTCAGACTCGAGCGACGACGGCGAAGGCGTAGTTCTCAGCCGTCGAGCCGGTGGCGAGGACGCGGCGAACGACGAAGATGAAGACATGTTCGCTGCTGATCCCAAAGAGGACACCAACAAGGCCGAACCAGGCGAGAAAAAGCGTGGCGAGGAATACCTGCGCCTGGGCGACATCGAGGGGCAGGAGTTCGGGCGCGGTTCCGGCGACGAGGACGGTTCTTCTGGCGACGACGAGGGCGACGGGGAGCCGGCGGACGAAGACGAGGAGGAGCGGCGGAAGAAGGCGGGGATGGGGTACGAGATGTCGTCCTTCAACATGCGGGAGGAGATGGAGGAGGGCAAGTTCTCCGCGGACGGGATGTACGTGCGGAACTTTGATCCGCACGCGCTGCACGATCGGTGGATGGACGGGCTCGGCGAGCGGGAGATCAGGCTCGCGCGGAGGCGCAAGCGCCGGAGGGAGAAGGCGCAGATGGAGAAGATGCGCGAGGAGGAGCGGGAGCTCGAGATGCTCGGCGGGAAGGAGGCCGTCGAGCGAGAGGTGCTCGCCATGCTCAAGAAGGGCGAGACCGTGCTCGAGGCTTTGCAGCGCCTCGGTGCGCGGGCCAAGCAGAGCAAGGCGAAGCAGTCCAGGTAAGCTCCTGCTCTTCGGTTTATTCTCCCTTTCCCCCTTCTTTCCTCCCAGCCTTTTGAGTCTCAAGACTAATAACCCCCACTAGCAGCTCTGCTGCTTCGCAGACAGCGAATCTCTCGTCGGACGTCGAGCAGCTTACGCATCACGCTTCTACCCTGCTCTCGCTTGGTGACACCGACATTTACTCGCGAACATACGAGGAGATTGTGCGCTCTGTACGGTCGGCCGGTAAAGTTGGTCCTTCCTGGGTTCCTCCGTCTGCGGACGTCAAGTACGAATACAAGTGGGACGTCCCAGGCTCTACGGGCGGTGAAGGACAGGTGTTTGGACCTTATAGCGAAGATGAGATGCTATCATGGTTCAAGGCATCATATTTTGGCTTAACTGGTGAAAAAGTGAAGGTGCGACCTGTTGGGGGAGATTGGGGAAGCTGGTCTGATTGTTTATAATACTTCTACTGCCTGTGATTTGTGATGGATGTAATGCTAGTGTACATTGTCCGATATGTGCTATTATAACTTAGGTTTGATATGGGCCAAAAGACTAATGGCTGATGTATTGGAAAACGAATGACACCTCGGGAAAACCAACTTCAGCTCTGAGTAAATCGTCGTGGTTGTTTCTCAGTTCCCTGTTAGTGAAATGATTCCACCTAAAGGTGCTGTGGTCAGGTACCTTTGGAACGTAAGAAAAATGTGTGGATACGTACGTGCTGGCATCACCATAGAGCAGGGCCGGAGCTTTGACGATCTGCTTGCCATCCTTGCAGCGCTTGCATTTGAAGGTCTCATGTGTCTCGCACACCGTGTGTTCATTGAACAGAAACAGCTTTCTGAGAGCATCGATCGAGAAGTGACGCTCTGCATCTTCCTGCTCGTCGACTACAGCGGAAGAGAGGGCCTGCTTCGATGCCTGACGCTGGAATATCTTTTCTTCTATGGTACCCGTGGATATGAAGCGATAGACAAAGCCTGCCCAGAAACTGGTAAATAGGCGGGCTATGAGCACAAGATCGAGCAGTGTAATACAGACATTCTTTCTTTTGACCATCACGCCAGACACGTGCTAAAGCCTGTTGGTCTGCGGCAGGATTCCAATCTGAGGGCTGGTGTGAGGAGAGCATAGCGTCTCAAAGCGAAGATCTTACCCGGATCGAATAAGATCAAACGATTTGCTCCAATGAGGTTGATACCGCATCCGCCAGCCTTACTGCTGAGCAAGAATACGAATTCTTTGCCCTCAGGATCATTGAATTGATCAACGAGCTTCTGGCGCTTAGTGATGGTCATTGTGCCATCCAGCCGGAAGAAGCCATACCTACAGAAAAACATCAGAGCCGCCTCAAAAAAAATAGGGTTGACTCACTTCTTGCTCCGGAGGAGCTTCTCAAAAATATCTAACGTTTGAGTATAATTGCTAATGAGAACAATCTTATCGTTGGTTTCGGTGTGAATACGATGCAGGAATCTTTCGCTAGGTTGAGTGCCGGCTCCCGGAACCAAATTCAAACCCACCTCTCTAGCACAATAAATTTCCCGCCCCACTCGCAGTGCACCGTTTGGTGCCTGTCGCGGCCCTTCGAAGCGGCTGTTCGACCAGGTCCACAAAATCCTTCAGGTATTAAGTGATCAGATCCCCGAAGATCGTTGGGAAGATCGAGCAGTTCAGGGTGATTACAGAGTTTCTTGAGGATATTAATCGCCTTCAAAGGCTGCGAGTCTACGCCCCGAAGTAACGCTTGAATTTCGGGAGACGAAATGAATAACTTGTATAGGGAAAGCTGGAAGTCTGATAGTCCACAGAATACAACCTGCTCGTATTTGACCGGAACTATAATGGCAGTCAGGGTGTGCGGAAACAAATAACAGTATTGAAACGCACGATATTTGGAAAGAAGATCATTCGTTCGACGAATTATGAACTTAGAAACCATGTCACCGAGCTCCTTTAACTTCTTTTCGCACGTGGCTTTCACTTCGTCAGTTGCATCCGCGTCCCGGCCCCGGATAATAGCGTTCTCAAAGTTCTTCCGAAAATCGTTTTTGGAGCCTAGGAAATTGGGGTTCGCAAAGTTTAGAAGGGAAAAGTACTCAGAAAGGTCGTTCTACGATGTACGATGGTCATTTCAGCAAGTGACTTGAATGCACATGACTTGACCATGAACTAATACCTGGATGGGAGTGCCAGAGAGGATCACGCGGCGCTTGACGTCGAGAGAGTTCAGAGCCTGGAATGTAAGTGATTCTAGGTACCGGGGGAGGGGAGCTTTGGGTAAGCAAGGATAACGGGAAAGGATGCGAGTTCATATACCAGAATTCTTCAAGCGATGTCCCTCGTCGCAAAGAAGAAGTCCAATCTTGCAATTGGCCAAATGCGCCGTCAGAGTTCTCAATGTCTCGTACGAAACGATCATAACTAAGAATCGGCGGTCAGCCCGTGATTCCGGATAGCACACAGCCGACTCGCCTGGCTGGGTGACGTTTCTCCCACTGGCAGCAACCCAACGTGTCACTTTCTCGAGAAGTTCGGCCTTCCCTCCCTTCCCGTCCACTGCCAGGGGTGTTATGGCGTCTTTACCAAGCCACTTTGCTAAAAAGAAAAAATAAGCAGCATTCCGTTCTAGTACGATGTATCGATTGCCTACCCAACTCATTTGCCCAGTTCTTGACCAGGCTGGATGGGCAGGCGATGATAGATTTGTCGATGGTAGGCTTTCCAGCGTGCGGGGATTGTTTGAGGAGTGTCCAAAGTAAAGCGATACATTGTAGCGTCTTGCCGAGACCCATTTCATCAGCCATGATACAACCATACAAATTGTCGACGACCATTCCAGTTGTACAACGATACAGGAACTAAATGCCAACCAGAATTGAGCCGAGAATGGTCGAGGATTCAAGGCGGGAATCGCAGCACGTACCTTGACACCTTCGACCTGATGAGGTCGCAGGACTTTGGAGAGGCGTGGATCGATGACCACTGGCACCTTGCTGTGATGTGTCCTTTTCTCTTTGCGGCCGCCTAGCAAATCTCTTAGGCTCTTATGTGGGTTGTAAAGTCCTGCGGATTTCTCTCTTGCTTCCTTCTCCGCCTGTGCTCTGAGTTCTTCCTTCTCTCGTTCCTTTCTCTCTTCGTCCGTCTCCCGTGTATCGATGGTGGGGTCATAGAGGACGATCGCATGATCTTCCATTGGATCGTGTAGAGGTCGGGGTATAAGGTTTATCTGGGGCCTTATGCCGAGCGAAGGATTCGATTGCATCGTCTTGACAATCTCACCATTCTTGTTCGTCATAACGGGTATGGTGTATCTACGCGGACCAAATAACTCATTGAAGGGCTTTGGCTTGTAAACAGGAAAAAGATGGGTTTGACTGGCAGGGGAATTTTCAGCATCGTTGGATGGCCTTCTCTTCTTTGCCGATTTCGAATCTGAATCTGTGTCATCGTCCGGACCCTGAGCCTCTTTATAGGAAACGCGCTTTCTCTTCCTCTGGGGCTGAGCACGCTGTATGACGGGAGCTGGGACCTTGAAGGGCTTGTAGACGCGAGTGCTTTCTTGGTGTCTATCGACCAGTTTCCCGTCTATGGTGGTAGGTGCTCTGCGAAGCATTTCTGTAATTGTCGATTAGATTCGCAGCGAGAAAGGCTTTCGATTGGCGAGTTCTCACAGACGACAGACGAAGACACGTTTCACGCGCCTTGTCACGTGCACGTGTAAACCACAACCCCAACCCCAACTTCAGTGCCAAGGAATCACATAGGAATAAACCATGGAATAGCGGAAGTAATGATAGTAAAAATTTAACGTGGGTCTACCAACGAACAGTCTCTGCCTGCGCTGCGGCGTCGGCGAACGCGGAATAATTGGCTACCTTTACGTGTGATACCACCACGGTTCCAGATAAGCCTCGCAACGCGGAGGCCAATGCGAGTTTCTCGGTATAGTCCTCATTTGTCGATGAGCAGCAAGCCAGGATCTCGGAGCTGGCCATCACAACGAACTGACGTAGGCGTCAGTCAAAGATCCAATGTGTTCATCGAGCAGACGACGAACCAGACCACCCTCCCCCAACTTGGTGCAAAATGCATCGAAAGCACGACGTTGTTCCACTGTCGCTGTGTCGTCGGATACCAGGCGAGCGCAAGACCCTCCGGTTTCGAGTGTATCCAGAAGGGCGGTAGCAGCATGAGACGTGTACAACTTCCCGGGTGGGTCTGCGGCGCCTGATTCGATGCTTTCTAGATGAAGGTGATGTATAGCCTGCGCTGATGACACGTCCTTGAGTGCCACAGGTACTGAGATTGAATTGTCGAGGTTTAAAAGGAAGGGCTTGGGAATCGAAGATGAAAATCTGTTCAATTGTTCCAGGAAATCCATCAAAAAGTCCAGTTACCGACTTACATCGTATCCGAGGTCAAGGGCGTCGCCCAAGTTGGTGAACATGCACCAATCGATCTAGACCGGTATCAGCGATGGAATCTCTGTCTGCGGCTCCAAGCAGACTTACAAAGGACCAAAAATAGTCGCCCGCTTCCAGGGGCTAGATCCACCAGACGAGGGTCCAGGAAAGCTGATCGATGTAGGCATTTTGTCTGGCAGCCTGGAAAATCGTCGAAGCAGGAGAATGCGGGTATTGATGAAAATCCTTACTCGATTTTTGGACTAGAGGGACAGGGTTGATTCTGTTCTTCATAATCCTGCAGCAGATTACTCTGGGTATCATCATGGCTCATAACCTTTGTTTGCTCTGCTTCGGTAGCACTGTCTCTACCCTGGGGAGGTCTCTCAAAACTTGAGGACCCCGAACGGACCACCATGCTAGCAGGGTCTGTACTAGTAGACTCCAGGTGTTCCACGACTTCTTCAGCATCCCCAACTGCTTCATTCTCCTTTACAACACGGCTTCTTTTCAGGGTTTCGAGACCTCCCGTTTTCTTGCTGAAAGTAAGGAGCGAGGCATTCCTACCCTTCAATCCCCTACTGGTTCTCCGGGGCTGAGGAGCAACAAATTCTTGAGGATCAGCCCCGGGGTGCGAACCAGAACCCGCAGAGAAATCTGTATCATCGACCATAGTAGGCATTGGAGGTTGTGGTTGAACATGGTTCGAAACTCGTGATGGGTGACCGTGTTGCTCTGGCTCCTCAGATTGTCTCTGAGAACTGGATTTGACACCGTTCTCGTGGTCGCCTTGGTCCGCTGGTTTAGAAGCGTCAGCGTCGACAAGCATGTGGTCGGCAGCTTATCAAAAACAAGTTTCAATAGCAAGTCACAGGGATCTGATCATGTACATACCTGTCTTTGGCACGGCGATCATGAGCAGTTCATCCTCGGACTGAGAATCAGGAACCTGAAGGCTTCAGCTTTTCCGCAATCGGGGCGACAGCAGACATGAACTGACTGGCGACCGCGATTGGCGCTGGGAGCGCCGTGTCACTTTTGTATCTGATTTTCGTCTACTGGAGCTTGACCGCTTCCGTTTAGGGAGGTTTGGGGACTCGGGGGATTCTAACGGCCTCTTTGCCTTCGTGCCATTCGTGGTCCTTCTCGATAGAGGACGCTCATCCGTCGATGATGGAGCATTGGCAGTTTCATCTTTCTTGGGTGTCGTCCTGCTCTTTCGGCCTCAACAGAGAGTAAGTTTCCAGGATGATTCTTAAGATAGGGGAGCGTACGTGGGGGACCTATTGGATAAATCTCCTCCCCGTTGGTCCACCCCTCAATTGAATTCACATCGCGACCCTTGGTGTCGACGCGTTCCCAAAACCGTTCAATGATGTCCTCTCCACAATTCTCGAAAGACTTGAAGGGCTCCCAGCTACAGAAATTGCGTGAGCAAGGCGTCTGACGAACACTCAATATTTAGGGCGTACGTATTCTCAGTATCTTCATAACCTTTCCACTAAACGGCAGGCGATGAGTATCTCGCTTCAAATAGGGAGACATGTCTCGCACCTTGACATAGAATTTCTAGGTTGCATATATCAATAAGCGTGAGCTAAACGGTTAAGATTGAACCTACCCAACCCATCTTCTTGCCCTTCATGAAGACTTTTGCCCTCAAGACGGTTTCTTCGTACCTCGGTTGGAAAAGCCGGGATGAAGGACAGGACGTGATAGACTTACCAACTTCATACTGCTCCATGTGAATGGCGATTCGAAGAGTTGAGTAGGGTCCACCGACTGAACGAGAATGCGGTGTTCTTATGTCGTGATTGTGGCCGTCGTCTTCGTGTTTTCGAGCGAGCGGGCCGCGATCATGTGAAGGATTAGATGGCCGACACGCGCTTCCATCACACAGCATCACATCACCACGCACGCTAGTCCACTCTCGTCAATCCGTCCACCTGTCCACACAGCATAGCACCGACGGCAGTGACACTTACCGCTCACGCCAGTAACCAAGCCTTCCAACGACCGGCGCCAAGACCATTTTTTTTCTCGCCCTGGCTGCGGTCTGAGGCAGTGTCCCTACCACATCGTCGAACAAGTAACGTCGGGTAACGTTTATTAAGACGACAACATCACCTCAACCGCTCCACCCTATTGTTGACCATCCTTCTGATTTTCGTTCCTTTCACCTTCCCCATCTCAATTTATTGTCCCATTCCCTCTCTACCATCATCGTTATGGTCATCGACGCAAAATTACCTCCAGAAGATCCGGCCCCGTTGTCCGTACCGCCACCTGCATACGCACCTTCTTCAGAAGACTCCTCAGACCCCTCATCCAACGCACCACAACAATTCCAGCAATATCCCCCATCCTCGAGCCAAACCTATCCAACATCGCCTTTACCGCAATGGCAAACCCCTGGTACGGGGTCGCAGTCCATGCCACCAGATGAGTGGGTAGGCCAGCAGTATCGGAATCAACGTAAGCGCTTTCTTGGGCGTTTGACTTTTCTTGACCTTGTTTCATTATTAGTCCTCGCTCAATGTGCGAGGGGTAATCACGACGAGACGACAAGTTTTGGCCTTTGCGGCATCATTTGCGCTATTCTTTTATTCCCGATTGGACTCATCTTTCTCTGGTATGTGATAACTCATTCTCTGTCGTGACCTACGGAAGCGCTTAGTCTCTTTAGCATCGACACAGAAAAGAAGTGTTCACGATGTGGAGTGCGACTAAACTAGCTAGGCGATTAACATATTCCAGTCGCTTCCCCACCCCTTACCGTGACGTTCTTGACGTATTTCTGGACAGTTTTTTGGATGTATTTTTATTCGTTGGGTAATAGTAGCGCAACATAGTTTAATGCTGGTACTGACAGCACCAAAAAGCGGTTCAGAAGGCAAGAGTTAGTAATAAACAAGTTGATGACTATAGGATGCTAGATGGTATGTGGTCACAGATAGCAAGCAACTAAAACGACGTATAGGTTCGTATGTGGTCATCAATTTACACTCGGGGAGGGAACATCCTACCCGCGATGAGACAGTCCTTTACCCACTCCATGGAAACATACTTTTCTCCACCAACGGATGGTCGCTCGTGCAGATCTTTGACAACAACGTACTGAAACTCTTTCAGATCCGGGTTGGAGGAGTACTTGAGTTCTGGCACAGCTTCCACACGAGCAGCGCCCATAGACACGATGATACGTGGGATAAATCGACCCCCATCACTGGATTTTTCATCCCCAACACCCGAAGTACCCTTTGTGACAGTGTCACATACAATCAGTCCGAATTCGGCTTTGCCAAGGGAAAACAAAGGTCTACCTTTTTGCCCTTCGCTGGCGGGGGAAAGTATTCCGATCCTAACACTAACACCGACGTGTCAGAGAACAGTTTTGATGATACGTTGTTCGACATGATCTCAGTTAAGTGATCGATTGTCGTTCCCCAATCGAGATCCACCAGCTGTGAAACCCTGGCTCCCAGACTATCACTGTAACCAGCAGGCAGGAGGTAACCGGGCCAGTCTGAGAGGGCGCATTGCTTCAAAAATATTTCAGTACGCGTTTATTCGGACCCTGTTGCGAAACTTACACCGGATGACAAGTTTCTCAGCCATTCTACTGAGAGGCACGGTATGCCAAGCGCAAGCGCTGTAAGAAATCGAGGCTTTGTATTTGCGGCATCAGAGATGAGGAAGACTTGCTGAATATCGTGCTTTATATCGATACCGATATTGTCGCTCGTGATCACCCATCGTTTCTTGTTGGCCGAATATTCTCCTGCCAGAGAAAAGACGTCGGACCAGTCATCAAGTACGGTCCCTCCATTCGACTTGATAATCCGCATGATCGCTTCCTTCTCCTTCTCCCGGTCACATCCGACGGATAATGTGACAACGATTCCCACCTTGTTCAGTACCTTCTTGTTTAAAAGGCTGTTCGAGTTTCTTAAAGAGGATGGGGTCTCGGACTTTGTTCTGGGTATCAGCGTTACGATCTCATCTGCGTGAATGAAGCGATTGCCCCATTGAGATCCGATTGCACGACTCTGGATCTTGATCCCCTGGACCTCGACCACCATCTCGGTTGAAGGGTCGTCGATAAGTTCAACTGTCACGATGCCTTGCTGTTGCTTGTCTACGTTTGCAATGGCCGCCTTCTCCTGGCTCTCAATGATAGTGACGCGGTCGCCAATACGAAGTTCTAACCGACGGAGATTCTTTGCATCCACGACATCTTCATCGCCATCATCAAACTGAATTTTGAAGCGGTCTGATTGCCCCACTCTTTCGCAGACCATGCCGGAGAAATACGCGGCCTCCAGCTTCCACAGAGCAAACACACGTGTGGCCATAGGATGACCCTTGATCCGTTTTGCACTCCGACTTCCTGAAACCATGGACGGCGTATTACTTGTCGCTCTAGGTGCTGATCTATAGGTAGACTTGCGAAAATGCGCTGGAGGAGGGCGTGTACGCTTCGATGACGGCTTTGAATCCGGCGGCGCGATCACATCGTCCTCAGCATGTATGGGCAAGTCATCTGCGGGCTCTGTCGAGTCCTCGTCGGGAGTGGGAGTCACTTGCTTGGATCGTGTAACGGGTATGAAAGGGTTCTCCCCGGTATCTTTGCATTCTTTTCCTTTTCGACGAGGGCCGGTGCGCGGTGGAGTTGGAGGAACAGCGGAGGAGCGATGATCTTGTTCGGGAACAGATGATGGTATCTCGTTGTCTTGAGCGTGGACGCCCCGTATGCTGGATACCTTGGTTCCTCCTACACGCCCTCTTCGTTCGGGCGGACGAGGTTGCCTGCCTTTTGACTTGAAATTGTGGTCAGGAGTGCGGGAAGGCGCGAGTAGGAAGAATGTATTACCTTCGGCGGACTGCTCACCTTCGTCGACGATGGAGCTGCGCCTCTGTCTTGACGACCGACAGTGACAAATAGCGGGATATCCTCCTCGTCATCGTCCGACTGGTCGTCCTTCTCCTTTTCATGTTGAGGTCCTTTGTCCTCTACGACCATAGAAGGAGCCGGAGTAAGCCCAGAAAGTGAGGGATCGACCCGACCTCCGTCCAGAGAACTGCCGGGAGGTGTTGACGAATGAAGTCGAGGTAGAGTAGATGCCGTGTTTGCAGGCTGTGAGGGCTCAGAGTCGGGCACAACAGCAGTTTCCCGACTATCTTCTTCGAAGTGGGGTAAACATGGAGGATTTAGTTCCTCCAGATCACGTTGAGGGGTCAACTGTTGCGCAGCGCGTTTCTGAGCTGCCAATCGTTCGAAGAGCAGGCGACCCGTGCTTGGTGCATGAGACGATACGGAAAATATTTCCGAGGGCTGTGTCTGTCCATCCGAACCGGGGTGCAAGGCAGCTTGTAGGAGCTGCTCGCCTCG
>QFFA01006347.1:0-25039 GCA_003316565.1 Russula foetens | reverse complement strand
CGCGGCGGGGGAAGGATACGTCATGGGGCAGCGCGCGTCACTCGTCTCGTGAACATTATGTTACATAAACGAGACACATTACGTTAATCCCATGACCCGTTGTGACGAGAGCACAAGCTCTCACAAGATCCGCTCACGTCGCTGCATGTCTCCTAGTTTTCGTCAATTTCACTTCACTTCGCCTCGTACAGTATCCTCTTCCTACGGGGTAGGTTTTTTTAAGGTATGATATTCTAAATGGAGAAACCTTTTCTGCAGCGTGACCCGCCCAACTGCCGCCCAGACCTGTCAAACTGTGAGGCCTCGGCAGGGCCCGCACTCGTCTCGTGTCCTTGGTCTGCGGCCAATATTTAATCCAGCTGTCGAGGGAAATTTGCCGCCACTATACATACCTTGGTTTTCGGATCATCTTCTTCGCACCTCCCGATGCTGTCTCAACCGGTGACTGGTGCCAGAGATGCCCCCGAAGCCTTCCTCAGTGTGAACGAGGTCGGAAGGGCACTTACCAATGCATTTCGAACAGTCGTGTGACTAACTCCTCGCCTCAATACAGCTTGGAAATGTTCACGATGCCCTGAAACCCACCACAGAGTATGTATGCAACGATTCTGACAGACCCTTGCTCACACCTCATCACAGATTGCTCACCTCGAAACATGAGGATTCCGTGAGACTTTACTGTACAGTGCCGACGTGGTCTCCATCTTCAGAGATCTGTATGTATTCGTGTATGGCATCGCCTAACGACTGGGTGTTATTGACCAGAATATGCCAGGTATTGATCTTCATGACCTTTACACTCTGCGATCTCGATCTTTGCACTTTATCCACGACCTGGTCAACTCTTTGCGTGAATCTGGTGTACGCAGAAAATTGGACGGCGATCTCAGCATGACTCAAACGTTTTCTGAACTCTAGGTTAGGGCTTCGTACAGGCTCATGCCATCGAATTCACCGTTGTGTCTGATTTGTGTCCACCACTCACGTCTGGACAAGAGCGCAATTCAACTTTCAATGCACGATGCCTATGCCAAGATGAATATGGGTGTCCGGTGAGATTCGTTTAGATTTTGACTCTAGGGTGGCGGTTATACTGAGATAAGATTTCACCGCACCAGCGAGCGTGTTCTTTTGGTGGAGATGGAAGACGGACCGGCTTTGGTGGTCACCTAAGAGAGAGATTTGCCGAATTGGCTTGCTTGCTTGTCTGCCTTTTTTTTTTCTCTTTCTTTTTTTTGGGGATTGTAATTACGTTAGATGACTTAGATTACAAATTTAAAATTCCGCTTATGGCCGTGAAATGGAAATCAGACGCGACTGGCTGTTTCGTGTTTTCTGTCTGTCCTATCCACCATACATCTCCGTCTTCCCTATGGCTCCCCTCGCAGATTTTATTCTCAAATATGCCCCCATCCCTCAAATACCTTACCACTACACCCATTATGTCCGTGGTGCCACGCCTCTTTCAACCCAGCCAGTTGTTCTCAGCGTTCTTGCTGGCTACCTGGCCACCATCTTCGGCATTCGCGAAATTATGAAGACACGTCAACCGCAAAAACTCACCTTCCTTTTCCAAGTCCACAACGCTATCCTCAGTTCCGGTAGCGCTCTTCTCCTCGTGCTCATGCTCGAGGAGATCCTTCCCATCTACTGGCGGCACGGGGTTTTCTATGCACTTTGCAACGGCGGAGCATGGACTGAGGTGAGTAAGTTCTCCCTCTCGGCATTCTGAGAACCGAATTGTCTGTTCGCAGCGCATGGAATTATATTATATCATCAATTACTTTATCAAATACGTTGAACTGCTTGACACGATTTTCCTCGCGCTCAAGAAAAAGCCACTGGGTCGGTGTGACTGTCTTGGTTGGTTGGTGGTGTACTGACATGTCTCTAGCCTTCCTGCACGTGTACCATCATTCTGCTACAGCTTTCCTCTGTTTCACCCAACTCAACGGGAAGACAAGCATTGTAATTATTTCCTCGACTTCGCCTTTCTACATCTCTAAATGTATTTTCGACAGTCCTGGGCCGTCATCACGCAGAACTTGGCCGTTCATGTCCTTATGTGTAGGTGGACCTCGTAATCTCCACCGCCAAGTCGTCTCAATTCCATACAACAGACTACTACTATTATGCGACTGCAGGTGGAGCCAAGATATGGGTCAGTAGTTTGCATCACAATACTCATTTCCACATAGTCATGCTTACCTGCATTTTTTCACTTCCTCCAGTGGAAGAAGTATTTGACCACCATGCAGATCGTCCAGTTCATCGTCGACCTGCATCTTGTCTACTTTGGGAGTGAGTCACTCTCAATTTTGATCTACGCATTCATCTGATGCGCTCATTCCCCCCCAGCCTATTCCTACTTTGCCAGCACCTACTGGCCTCAGCTCCCGTCGCTCGGCAACTGCCATGGAACGGAATCGGCCGCTGTCTTTGGTTGCGCGTTACTTTCGAGCTATCTTTTGCTCTTCATCAAATTCTATATCGATACGTACAAGAAGCCGGCTCGTGGAAAGAAGCCAGTAACGAACGGAAACGGACACGCACATGGGAATGGGTTTGTCCATCTTTTGATATTCGATCCTGATCCACGGCTAATGCCGTTGTCGGCCGCAGGTTCAAGAAGGATTGAGGACGCGGATAGAAAAAAAGTCCCAGTTCACACGGATCGTCGGCAGGGATTATTATCCCTGCTTCATTTTTATCTTTCACTTCATATACCACCATGGTTAGTTGAAACTATGGACAGACACCACTGACGCTGACAAGAATGAATCCATGTGGGACAGCTGTCTCTGAGAGCCTTATTCATTCGTTTTATTTACCGGGTTCTTGTGACAGATAATTATATGTAACGCTAGATGTTACGCACTAGGGTTCCCTAATTGATGTCTTGTTCGTCTGCAATCTCGTTGGGGGGGAAGATGTGTGTGCGTGTGTCACTATATGCTTGGTGCTTGGTGAGAGAGTGTGGGATATTACGTTATACATTTTATGAAACACCCGCCGCGCGCAAGAATTGTCACTCATCCGTTCCTGGTCCTCCATGTGGGAACCCAATCCTACCTCTCTCTGTACGTCCCGAGCACGATCCCATGCTAGAGAACCGGAGCCATGCGCAGTCCAAGCGCCCTGCTGCCCCACGAGAATTCTTTCTTCCTGTTGAGGTTTATATTTCCAATCAGGCTGCTACGGCCCTGCGAAAGGTATTTCCTCCCCCTTATTTTGTCCCGACGTACTGCCCCATCTGTCGTTCACGAAACAGCCCAACCCGCGGAAGAAGGCCGAAAAGAGGGAGTCTTCTAGAACTTTGTCCGTGCTGAGCGATGATAACCAGAAAAAGGTTAAAGGTGCGTGAACAGGCTCAATCCCAATGTGGACTTCGACGTTCAAGTGCAATCATTTTAGAGAAAACAAGCTGGCTCAGTTTGTCGCCACGCCCGACCACGAGCGATCAATGGAGACGGGCTACGTGTTGTATCATGGAGGAAGAGGAGGGATGCCTGTTGAAAGTTTACCTTGAGGTCAGTTATCCTAATCTCACCACGGCTGCAGGCTGGGAATTTGATATCTGTCGTGCAGGAAGCGATCTTGTTCCAATCTGTACACCTTCACCTGCTGTTGCATACCGATATCCGTCCCGTGGATCAGTCGCTATTCTTCCGAAAATATTGCCTCGGGATCCACTGCTCTACGTGAGGTGTTTCCACAACCTCGAGCGGCAGTCGCGTTCTAATAATATCATTCAGAAACCAGCGATGGAGTGCGACTCACAGCACAGAGCCCCTTTACGTTGCCTTTCCTTCCACAGAAGCTATGAATACCTGGATGGCTCTCCTTCGTTCATACGCAATCCCGGAGGTATACGGCAAGTCGTACACACACTGGGGAGGAACGTACCGAATCTGGAGGCAAGTCGAACTGACTTGCATCCAGGGGCGTAACATCGGAGTTCCCCTCTCCCTCGATCCTTCTTCTATTGGCACCACGACTGGTGATCAAGAAGGGCGCGGCGACGCGGAGTCCATGGACGTGGATCTCTTCTGTGAAGTTTACTTCAATAATGTGCTCTCTGGCCGGACAGTGGTTAAAAAGAGCCTGGGCTCACCAGACTGGCATGAAGGCTTCCTACTCACGGATCTACCTCCGTTCGAAAAGTTGGCGATCGTCGTTTGGCGCGAGAAGAAACTGCAGAAGCCGTTCGTTGTTGGCACCGTAGGCATCACGTTGACAAACTTTCGGCGTGGCGAGGATGTCGAGGGATGGTTCCCCGTCCTATTTGGTGGAGCATCGACAGCGTGCACCCAGGTTGGCCAATTAAGATTGAAGTTTAGAGTCGATGAGTCAGCCGTTCCTTCAATTCCTCTGCGGTTGCCCTTGTTGAATATGGTACAGGGAAATCGTATTACCTTCCTCCTCGTATTCCAAAGTGATAGATGTACGTATATTTCCGGGAGCTTTTGGCAACTCATCTGATTCAGCATAGACCCTCGATCGACGGAATTACCTTGACTGGATGGTCGACCTTGATACTAAACTAAAGATAAAAGTGTCCAGCGAGCTAGTCTCCATTGCGATCGCCAAGAACATTCTACTCTCAAACGTCTTCGAAATGGCCGACCGTGAGGTTGACGGGACACCGAGTTGTGAGTCAACAATTCCTCTTGACATTGACAATGTGAAGACTAATGGACGACCAGCGCACCACACGCTGTTTCGTGGTAACACCGTGCTGACCAAAACAATCGAATCCTTGATGGCGTGGTACGGGAAGGCCTTTCTCGAGGCCAGCGTGGGTACCACCATCCGTCGGCTGTGCCTCGAGAACGTGTCCATCGAAGTCGATCCACTTCGAAACGCCAAAGGCCCAAAGGACGTCGAGCGCAATGTAGACCTCCTTGTCTACTGGTGTCGAGAGATTTGGGAGCAGATATATTCTGTGCGCCAGCAGTGCCCCAAGTATGTTTTGTTCATTCGTCGCTGCATGTTGCCTTACAGTGAGCCAGTGCGATGCGCAAACTGTTCGAATATATTCGCCAGTTGGTGGAGAGGCGTTATCCTCCCTTGGGGAACAGCATAAACTCAAATAGCGAACTGCCACGGCAAAGCGTTTCAGCGTTCTGTTTTCTTCGGTTCATTGTGCCAGCTATCCTCCATCCACATCTCTTCGGCCTTTGCTCTGGTATGTTGCGCTGTCCTAGGAGTATACCAGTTTGGTTACAAAACTTCAGGTCTCCCGGATCTGCCCGTTCAACGAAGTCTCACCTTAATCGCGAAGGTGATCCAAAGTCTCGCTAACCTCAATGCGGTATGTCCTATGTGGCCTTTTCTCTCCATCACGCCAATCGAGTTTGTATAGGCCTTCCGTAAAGAAGAGTTCATGCGCGGTGTAAAATCCTTCCTGGAAGAAAAGATACCAGAGATGCTAGATTACATCCTCGTGGTATCCACACCAAGTCCAGAAGAATCTTCTCACCCGCCATCAGAAGTGCATCCTCGAAGCCGAGCTGTCCGAGTCCTTCAAGAAAGGAAGCAGGACATGCCGGATCTACAACAAGACGCCATCCCTCATGAGCAGCATTTCCTTGATATTCCAAGACACCTCGCCATCATCACGTCCACAGTCGTTCGGCATTCGCGCAATGTGATTCCCCAAGATCCGGCAGTTTCAGACTTGTTCAAACGATGTCGCGACGTCGAACGGCATGCGCTATATTATGTTAGCCGTCACACGACGCCGCGTGGCGGTGGAGCGTCCGCCTCTCGTTCGCAAACTTCCGAATCTGCTGGCGGTCTTCCCACCGCCATCAGCAATCACGACCCTTTCGAGTTGTTATCTCCACACAGGTCCAACGCTTCTTCGAGTTCGCGACCAAAGACTGCGCCGACGGCTGCGATGTCTGATCCTGCTTTGCACACCCGCGTCGGCCACCGGCTCTCGCAGGAGCTCCTTCCATCCACAGTCGAATTGGATGGGCCATCAGAAACGGGAGGGGAGACAGTCAAGGAGGACGACAGTTGGGCTGCGCTCAGGAGACAAGCGTCTCGCCCTCGTTCTGTTTCGACTGACTCGGTTCCCGACTTCCGCAGAAACGTTCCGGAATCGGGAGGCATTAGGTCGGTCGTAGAAGCAATGCGCCCGGAACGTAAGAAGGGCTTCCTTCGCAATATATTGAATCGAAAATGAGCCTACACCAACCCCGTATCATACGAGTAACAGTTGCCGGTATTGTTATTGTAATGGGATATTGTAATATGTACGGAAATATGTGCGAATATTATCGATTACGTGTCCCATGAAGGAGAGAACCCTGAGGAATGCCATGACGCAGCATCCACAGAAAGTGGTTTTTGAAGGAGCCTTTGTACTTCTCCCACTACGTCCTCCGAGGTACTCCGGACGGTAATCCGGCAAAGCTGCAAAAAGGCTCAACCCTGGGAAGACCACCAGCAGTCGATCGTTTACGCACCTTGGCATCACGGTTGGGTTCCAATCGTAATAAACAGCCGATCTTTCCTTCAACGGACATGTGGAGAACCCCAGCACCGACAAGGTTATTCAAATTTGGGTCGACGTCAGGAAGCAGGCTAAGTTTTTGGCCCGAGATGACTTGTTTGTATCGATCGTGATTGAGTTCCCCACCGCTAGTGAGATCGATGGGAAAGATGCTTTGGGCCTCACGTGGCGGACCACCGATGAGTCTCCAACGCTCAAAGAAATCCGTGGCGCTCAAAGCTACTGGTTCAATAAACTTGGTAAGAACGACAGGCAGTCGTAGCGCGATGGTTTGATGCGAGCCAGCGAGGAAAGAAATTGTCATGATGGGTGGTGTTGTGAACGCCTTCTTGCACTCGACGTGAAGTATTTGCTGAGACTGCGATCGTGGGGCTACCATACTAGCAGGCATCTTGGCGAAAGTAATGGACAAGGCCTCCGGATCGTCCACGTCGACCTTCGTAGTGAAACCGGTCAAAGGGGCAGAGACCTTGTTCCCCATGTACACGGCCAATTGACCTATGTGACCTTGATATCGTGACTTGATGCCGACTTGGATCTGGACATCTTCATAAAGGACACCTTCGCTGAAGTATGTAAGCTTCTCGAACCAGCGGTCTACGTTCGTGCCGACTGCGATGTGTGGGGCGATGGTAGGTTTCGCAAGGACAGTCGACGGTGAAGCTATTGGGCTTGCTATGCTCGAGGGACCTGAAAGATCGAGGCCTTGAAGTGACGTCATGACATCTGAGACGCCAGAAGCAGCAGGAGGGGGCACAGATCCGTTGGTCGGTTTATCACCTGTCATGTTTCGCTTGGCTTGAGTAGTCTCCCGATCCTGGTTGACGTCCTTGCCTCCATGCACCCAAGTCCGCTTATCTTCCGTGGCCCCATGTTTCTTGTTCAGACGCGAGAGTAAGGCACTTTCACGCGGCGGGAATGGCGGGATTTCTTCGCAAACGCTCTGGAGGAGTTCGTCGTCATCGGGCCGCGAAGCCAACGCATAGAACTCGCAAGCCCGTTGCTGCAGCTCAGAGTCAAGGACATGCCGATAGCGCTCGAAAATGTTGATAAGTTGCGGCTTGATTTCCGGAAACACGTTAACCCATTTGATGTATGTCGTGAGTAGAAGGGCTCGGGTAGGACCGGTACAGAATTGAGACTTTGTGTGCAAAATTTGTAGTTGCTCCATGGGACTATGACCTTCTTCGTTCGCGACGAGATGGCCATACTCGCCAAGAACATACCCTACAAACAGCGTCACAACTCGGCATAGGTTAAGTCAAGGTTTTAACATACCCCCAACCTTAATTAGACTCTCGTGAGTAGCGGGTGACTTCAGTCTCTGAAAAACAACTCGAGCTGCATATGCTTGTAGGTCTTCCGTGTTTGTGATAATTTGGATCACGCGATACCAGACTTCGTCCCCAACATGGTCTCCTGCTGCGCTGATGAGTTCCAGGATAGTGTCGACATACCACCGGTATGAACTAGCGTATTTCTCCGTCAAGACGGCTATCTTTAGCACCATCTCCTCCCGGAGAGAGTAATCGGCAATCTTCAAATATTGAAGTAACTCCCCAACAATGACCTCGGAGTTATCGACATCGCACATGCTATAGAGCAGATCCAATGCTCTCCGCCGAACGGAAATGTCGCGATCGCGAAGTGACGAGATAACGTGAGCTTGATGCGTTTTAATGTGTTCGAGGGAGTCCGCCCGCGCCGCGAGGTGCGCAAGCGTGTCGAGGCCGAGATAGCGGACGTTCGTCTCCTTGGAGGAAATGAACCGCGCCAGGAGGACTGTAGCGGTACTAACGAGGGGCGAGCTGGAATCCAGGTGAATCGCAAGGCCGATAGCCTCGAAAAGGACAGCTCGCTGAGCGTTGTTATGTTGCATGTTTCGTGTCTGTTCAGCGCTGTTGTTCATGATTGCTTCCAGGACCTTAAGTAGGGTCGACCGAATGGTTGGGTCATCTATATTACTATGGGCGGTTGCGTCGGACCTGAGAATGGAGAAGAAAAATACCTGAAGGGGGGTAGTATTGCAACAACTTCAACAACTTGACCTGAAGCCAGGGTGAAGGTACTTTGTAATATGCATATGTTGCTGAGTACTCGTGCTCAACAACCAACTGCAAATACCATGAGTAAAGCCCTGAGGATATGAAACGTAACTTGCTCGCTGCAATCGGTCTACCGCCTTCTGATAGCAAACCGCGTATGGTTCTAAATTGTCTTGTGCGAGCGCCATCACAAGAGTTGTGACACACAGGACTACTCCCTGTGGATAGATGTGAGCGTCCCGCAAGCTCGACAAAAACCTGTCCTACCAGATCCGTATCATCCATGATCGCAACGATGCGAAGTGCCCATTCTGCTGCGGGAATGACGTCCGGGTGCTTGCGATACAATCTGAGCAAAGTCAGAGCGGCCTTCTTCTTCACCATGCTCTGCGAAGTTCTATGCCGCGGTCAGTGGACAAGAACCGTTGAGGTGCAACCCCACCAACATACGGTGATATCAATAACCTGTGGACGTCCTCACACAACGCCTCTGCCATCTCCGTTCCACCGACGTTGGCAATAGCATGAAGGGCCAGACAGTTGTTGATCTCGTTGTTCTCGTCCAGGTCCTTCCGAATAGAGTTGACGACAAGGCGAAGGAAATCGGAGTTCTCGTGCATCAGCAGTGTAACTGCGAGATATCCCTGGTGACGGCGACAGAGATCGAGACACTTGGTCCATTCTCATAGAGGACCGGGGGCTCACTATTTGCTTCTCGCTATACTTGGGGCTCGAAATCAAATTCACGGCCTCCATGTGTCCAACGTCCACCTTGTAGCCTAAAATGTATGTGTAAAGCACCTTCGCGACATATCTGCGGATGAGCAGGCCGCGAGTTGAGCAAAAGAACGCCGGAAGAGGAGGCGATTGACTCACTTTTTCTTCTGGTAACCATCCAAATTGCCATCTGGTCCGGGGGGACGCGTTGTTGTCAATCCGAGCTGCATTTGAGCCGAGACGTCATTCACACACCTTTGAATTTCTTCCGAATATTGGCCATCTCTTTATTAATGCGCTTCTCCTCCAAGTCCCGAACACGGGCTCCGCGAATATCCGCGATGAACTAGCTGAGTCTATCAGCAGACAAGGTTATAGGGCGAGCATGCCACCGTACTTGAGTAAGGCCTCGCATGTTGGTGGCCATTTTTGGGTCAGTCGAGAAGTTGCGCCGCACTAATTATGGTCGGAATAACAAAAAAAAATGAGGAGGGACGACAAGAGAACACAGGATGTGGGGGGTCAAGCAGGCAGCGTAGTGGGGAGACGCCAACGGCTAACGGAACGGCACCCGCACGTGCTACTGCTGCGGGCGATGTAGCATCATCCATGTCTCATTTGGCTTTTTATAATAATTACAAAGAGTAATTAAAGCACGAAAAAGTATCGTACGTCACACGATGCGCATGGAGGTGATCAAGATGGACGAGATAGTCGACTGGGAGTCCCGGGACGAGAGTTATACGCAGAGCGTATGCCATACGGCGTAGATGTGCCCGACCTAGTCCCGAACGCTGGAAGCTTGACGTGACTATGACTCGGCGAATCCATCGGCGTGCCCGGTCTCGAGTTGGTCCGTGAATGCAACTCCATCCGTTCTTTAGCATAGCGGTTTAGAATTCTGACGATGCCTTTGGTAAGGTAGTCAATTTCCCCCACTTCCTTGGCAGAAAGAGAATAGTCCCTGCGATCCTCTCTCGTATCTTCCTCATCCCCTGACTCCTCTTCGTCGCGTGGACAAATTGCGGTTGTACGGAGGGGAGGGCGAGTCCTTCGCATGGCCAGTCCTTCGAAAACTCTGGACATACACGCTTCCATCATAACCTTCAGATTTTGGAAGTCATCCAGCGCGTAGATATTGCCGACAATGGGTAACCATTCGTCACATTCCAGTCCCTCAGCCTTAACGGCGATCCGGTATGCACCGAACAGTACATATGTCATGGGATCCAGCCTCGTTGTCGTGACCAAAAACATTGGAGGATTGCTAGACTGGCTGACCATAGAGACGTTTTGCCGCTTTTCCCCATAAGCAATGATCTGCTTTCCAACGAATCTACCCTCTTGGGAGTCGATAGAAACATCCCACTTGCGATTGTTTACGCTAGAGGGGTGTATCAACGTGGTCTGTGAAGAATATCAATTGTTATATCTTCCTTTCCGACATTGAATCTAACTCACCTTATCTAGCTGTGTCCGGAAGGCCTTTTCGCTAGTGCGAATTGCGAACTTGGGCTGCAAAGCAACAGCTATGAGTGCAGCCAGCAGCGGATGTGAGTTGCCGTTGGTATTCAACTCAGGAGGCACCGTGGCTGTCCCTCTCCTTCCCCATGGCCCAACTTCTCCACCCGCAGAGATATCGAGGACCCCTGCATGGTGCAGCGATGTCAGTAATTGCTTCTTGATCCGGTCCACCATGAGCAATGTAGGCTTTGAGAGGAAATTCTCGGAGCAGAACCTATTGGCGGACACGTAGTCACCGCGACTCTGCATGTCCCACCAGGCGTTATACGCGCGCAAAGCAGCGAGGGCATCAGATCGGAAGTCAGCAGGGGACCAACTGGCTTTAGCAGCCGCAGCTTCTGTCTTGAGATGCATCGGGGAAACGAAAGGTTCGCGGTTGGTCATGAGGGCTGCGAGGGTCAGCGCTTGATCGAGGCACCGGAAGAAGCTGCCATAAAGCACTAGCCGGCCAACCTGAACGTCAACCGGCAACTGGAGCAGCACCCGACCCAGGGGAGTTAAATTATGCCCGTCATCAATGGCTCCCACCATTTTTAGGTCCGTCATGGCTGCCTTGATGTGATCTGGTGCTGGGGGTTCGATGGCACTAGCCAAGACCTCTTCCACCGTCATCCCTGGAAAGTCTAAGGCTTTGACATGCATCACCACGTTGGTCAGGTCCACACGTTTCATCTCCACGACCGGGTACGGATGTAAACCGTCGGCCCTCCTGCGGCCTAGAATGCCAAAATACTCTCCAGGGCGGTGCCGTCCAGCACGTCCGGCACGCTGCTTCAGGTTGGATAACCCAACCCATGCAGAGACTAAGGAGGACATGTGACGTTTAGGATCGTACCGTTGTTCTTTGACCTTCGCTGTATCCACAACGTAAACAACATCCGGAATAGTCACCGAAGTCTCGGCAATATTTGTAGACAAAATGATACGGCGGATGCCAGGAGGAGGTGGTTCGAAGATCACTTGCTGCACAGCGACGGGGATGGAGGAGTGGAGTAGATGAATGGAATACCTGGAAGGGTCGTTCAGGGGAAGACTCAGCTTGCGCTCCTGGAGTTGCCGGTTCAAGGCCTGGATCTCGTCCCAGCCAGGAAGGAACACAAGGACATGCCCGTCCTCTGAATTCTGGAGAACATGGCAAATGGTGAGAGCAATCAAAGGGTATGGAAGCTCGAGGTCATCATCACGCGCTCCCTCGGCTTCAGTAGCCGGATGTTTCGGGGCTGGGGTTTGGAGAGAACCGACAAGTACTGAAGGAAGGTCAGGGCCATGCTCTCGATGGAGATACTTAGAGACACTCTCCTCCGAGAACACCGACGGTGCATGAGGGTCGGAAGACAAGTCAGTAATGAAATCATCCAGAAAGTGTTGTTCGACGGGAAAAGACCGTCCGGGGACTTCGATTACTTTCGCCGGTTGGCCGAGGTTGTCAGCAAAATATTGTTGGAACAGAGTGGGATCTATGGTGGCGCTCATGAGAACGATCTTGAGAGGCTGGCCTTTGGCTTTTCGATCTGCTAGCAGTCGTTTTAACACGACCAATAGCAGATCGGTGTCAACATCTCGTTCGTGAACCTCGTCAACGATCACATGGGTAATATCGTCAAGGGAGCCCCTAGGGCCATTATCTTGCAAAGCAGATTGCATGCGCTTCAGAAAGATTCCCGTAGTGCAAAATGTGACTGAGCCGTTAGGTTCCGGTAGGTTGGCTTCAAAGCGGACCTGATAGCCAATCGAACCACGGCCAACAATTTCGCCTCGTTCCTTGGCAACGCGTCCAGCGACGCTGATAGCCGCGAGCCGGCGCGGTTGAGTACAGATTATATTACACGAGGCACCATCGCCCCGCGAAATATAATCATCAAGGATTAGTTGGGGAATTTGGGTGGTTTTTCCGGAACCAGTGGCTGCCATGCAGATAGTAACTTCATTCTCCTGAACATGGTCCAAGATGTCAGCGGCACGAGTGTAAACAGGTAGCAAGTTGCGCGTTGATCGCATGGATTCCAGGGATGGGTTCTTGAGGTAGTCTTGCCTCTGCTCTGATAGACGCTGGGATTTGGCCGCACGAGATTCGGGAGGGATGGCCAAATTTGATCGGCGATAGGTTTGTGAATTATAAGTTGCCACCAAAGTGAGGGGATGGGTCGAAGCGGGCGGCCGATTCTGATAAAGAGAACTCTTCCGAATGTCCACGCATAGATCCCGGACTTCTTCCTCGAGACCTTCACTCATTTGGAACAGCACTCTGTGCGCCATGCCAAGATCCTTGCCCTCTGCGACGTCCTTGGTAAACGTCTCCCAGAGCGCCCGATCACAGCCTTCGAGGTACTGGGTGACATCGACAAAACAGTTGGTCTGTGCAGCCTTTTTGTTCGCGCCCGTCCCTATACCAATGCGACAGCCACCAACATACATGACGGCCTCCCAAATGAGATTGTGACCACGACCGCCCCGGGCCTTGACCTCGTAGAGGACGTCAGGCTTGTCGAAACCAAAACGTCGACAATAATAGTCCATGAAATGACGGGATAGTTCATAGGTCACTATGGTCCCATCGGACAGCTTGGTAGGCTGATCCTCAGCTTCTATGGGGGTCCCAGACGCTTTCTTAGGTGTTTCTAACTGTTCGTTGATCTAGATGAGGCACGATGTATGACACCACGATGAATGACAAACCTTGCCGAGTGCATTTAGTTGATGCAACGCTGAGAGTGCAGCCAGTTGTTCAGACTCGGTTTTGCTGATAGCATCGCCTACACCCAAAATATCATCCTCCCCGTGTAGCTTGACCTTGATTGTCGACCTACTGAAATCAATGAGGAGAGCGAGGAATGAGCACAGCATGCTTGCCTCCAGCCGCGATTGCCGTTGATGGTGACCTCGTCACGTCGATACACAGGCTTGTCTCCAAGTTGACTCAGCAAGTTTGAGAGGGGTGATTTTGGATTCTGTTCCCAGGCTTTCTTCAGAGGTACTTTCTGATGAACTTGGTTGATATATTCGGCGTCATGGATAGGATCATTCTCTCGTGGCAAAGCAAGAACAGAAGAGCTGTGAAACGATGATCCCCCTGGTTGCCTGGCCTTCCTGTTTTTGCTGGAACGATCGCCCTGGCGGCCGCCCTGTGCATTAGACAGGTACTTTTTGGATGAGCTACCGAAGGCACGCATCGCTTCCCGAGGAGTCTTTACAGAACCCTTTCGGGGAACTTTCGCAGTGTGAACAGAAGTATCCGTGTTGTTTTGCGATGAGAATGCGTGCACGTTCGTGCCTAGAGATCGTTTGCGAGAGCTTTGCGTGGACGGCGGACAAGAGGAAGACTCTATGAAATGATGGCCAAGTTGCATGAGGCGTAGAACGTGTCGTGAGAGGAAAGCTGGGCGCATGTGCGGTAGCACCAAAAGTCCTGAAAATAGCCAGTCAAGGGATGTGCTGTCAAAGGCATTGACGAATTCCACTTACAATAGACCCAGGAACTCTCGCTGGTGAAAGATCTGGATTGCACTTCTCTCAATTGAGGACTAGAATGTGAACTAGCGTCGGTAGCTCTTTGGCTACTACGGCCATGGGGGTGTCGATAAAGGGATCGGGGATCACCGGAACGGTGTTACTCGGACCAATTACGGCGTGCTGTAATTGTCTGCAATTTTGTGTTGTGGACATGCATATTCGTACTGTACTCTATACCACATCTAATACATCATGGCCACTCTAATGGTTTCCAGGAGGTGCATTTGGCCAACTCTGCGCGGCCGCCTCGATGCCTCGTAAAAATTTCAGTCGCACTGCCTCTCGATGTGCCTCATCCCAGCTTTCACGATGTACCGCATGCTCAATATCCCCCAATGTTGCCGATATCTTCCCTGTCCGACGGTCAGCTGGTGAATATTGTGTACAGACTTCCGCACGAACCGGTCACATTACTCCTGATCTCCTCCGCCTCACTTTCAGAGGAAGCCTCTTCCAGTGCTTCTCTGAGTTCAATGATCTCTGCAATAAGGTGAGGGTCATCCAGTTGGTCTGTCTCTGTTACGTCGAGGCTATGTTGCGAGAGGATGTAACGGATCCGCGACAGAGGTTGTAGAAGGGTATTGTAAGCCTCGTTAACAAGCCCGGATAGGTCGCGGGCGACTTGAGCCTTACTCTGAATAACGGGATTAAGACGAGAGAGAGCACAGACATCTTTTGTGTGGCGTACCTGGCCCTGCGATGCCCATAAGTCGGGATGGACGTATCGTTGCATGCGGCGGTAACTATTCTTTAACTGGCTTTCATTGATGATGAATGGGTTTGGACTCTTCGGTGTCTCTAGGAGTTCATAATAGTCGAACTTATTGACAGGATGCTCAATGTGAGAACACTTTGGACATGCTGGCAAGCGAGTTGGGAGTGGTGCTCCACAGGAAGCACAGACAGTAGAGGGAGAAGAAGAACAAAGACGGATAGAGCGGTTTGTTATTCGTTGGGTAGGGATTAGCCTACGAAACGCACCGAGCAATGCGTTGCGGTGATGTCCAAGTGTGAATTGCATGTGTCGGATTCGGCATGCGCGGTTGCAGTGACGTCACCCGTCAAGGCTGCGCCGCCGCCGCCGCCGCCACCATTAACGACTTGAACAATGCGGCGACCATGCAAGTAGAACCCCCACCTCCTTTATCGGAGGATAGGTCTGTCGTAGATTTGGCTCGTAGGCGACTCACCAAGGGAAAACGCCTTAACTTCGACATTCCTCCCTTCACCTACTTGAAAGCGTGGCGAGCAACGAGAAGGAACTTGAAGTCGCAGCCTTTTGTAGAACACCCTAACCTCTCGGTCGGTGGGACAGAAATAGAACTGGGTGACATTTGCGAACTAGATTTGAATATCAGCCAAGACACTTACAGGTGGGCCGTGGTTTACGAAAACCAGAGAGGGTTCGCACTCGTTCCCTTTGTATTCAGCAAAGAGTATTCACATCACTTATTTCTTTTCGCAGCGTCACCCTCTTTTCTACTCCATATTACTCTCGCCTGGGATTACTCCCGAATGATCCACCACCATTCACCGTCCCCGAAGCGGATGCCCGACGGGACAGGCAGCCTCATGTGTCGCTCCATCACTACCCACTCCCGGATGGTACTTGGCGTTGGGTTTCGACATCCTGGATGGTTGATATGCGGAGCGAAGGTGAAGTTCACTACGACGGCTTCGAGTATAACTGGTGTTTCCGTCGGTACAAGTGGCGCCCAGAACCGGGCACACTCAGCGCTGGAGGGTGGGTACGGCGCAGGAGATGGATCCGCCTTATGATGCGACCAGCTCTCCCTACTGCAGTCGAGCAAAGCGGCGATGGCGAAGGCCAACACCCTCACACGGTCTCATCTCCATTGTCTCAATATCCCATCGTGCCGGAGGACAGTGCATCTGAACTTGAGACAGAGAAGATCATGGTGTGGAGAGGCGACCTTGACGATTGGAAGAGGTGTCGACATCTTATGTCGCGTTTGAACCGGGACGGCACAAAATTGGAGCTTTGGAAAGAGTGGCTGGGTGTCTCCCCTCGAACCCGACAGAGGAGGGTGTGGACTGACGATGAGTATCTCACCCCTTCCGAGGACTTTGGTGGCCCTATCGCAAGAGCTCCGGCTCTAGAAGGGGCTCAGAGAGAAAGCCTTGTGACGGCTGTCCAAGAACACGTACGACCTGTATCTGTACACGGGTTCAACAACACTGACGGCTCGCAGGTTGAGGACTTGGCCCAGCAATTCATATACCCTGAATCGCGAGTAGAGTTGTTCGATATTTTACGTGCTGGAGGTATCACTCTGGGCCGAGATGCGCAATCGCCTTTTGAGGATTTTGGTGTTCAATTTTGGAGTTACACGCGAGGGAACGACGATAGGATTTTGAAATAGGTGTATGGACAAGCATTATCACATGTCAGTTACCCGTTACCGTATTGCCGCGCGTTTTGTATCGTGTCGTTACTAGGCGCTTTCCAACCTTGGCCGCCCAACGAGGCCAAAAAATGACCCTCAGAGATATCAAGTACTGGTTTCTGTCTTTGCCAAATGACCACCCTCTTCACATCGCCATCCGAACTTATCCTCTTGCCCTCTCCTTATCTCTGGGCCCCACACTGTTGTCATTTGCCTCGTCTCCAAGAAAGCGTTCAAAGGACCTCAATTCGATCCTGCGGCGCGAGCTCGGTGTCACAGCGTTTCCATTTGCCATCACGGTCGCGCTTGGAGGGAGTTCTGCGCTGCGGAGACTATGGAACCGTCTGGACCAAAGAAAATCCGAGTCGGACCGTGGAGGCGATCCGGACGGTGTGCCAAGCTTCAAATCACTGGTCCGTCTCAAGTCATGGCAGAAAAGCTTCGTGTGCAACCTGCTTGCCTCCCTCGTAGCAATCACCCTCCTACAGCATCGACGTCGCCCCACGCACATGCGGAAACAAGTGCACATTCCTCTGACGGTTCCAATCTCTCAGGGAACACTTCCAACCGAAACCGGACAAGGCGGCAGAATGTCGGCAACGTTAGACCTAACCCTATTGGCCTTGGTACGCGCTTTCGATGCACTGGTGCAGGGTCTCGTCTTCAAACGCACGGGGAACGAGAAGAAGCAAGAAAGGAAGCGCCGCCTGGCTATAATCAATAAGCTCGATGCCCTTGCCTTTTGGGCAAGCAGCGCTGGGTGAGTCTCTTGGCCTTTTTGCCGAACTGAGGCTGACAATTGCGTTTATTTTTAGAATCATGTGGTGTTTTTTCTATGAACCAGGCCGGTGCGTTTTTTGCCTGTTCCTGACGTGCTGGATGCCAACAACGAGTGTCTTTTTCCACACAGGCTGCCTTCTTCCTATGTCAAGTGGTGAAGCCAATGATCGATCATGCACTTTCGCTGTCACTGATGTCGGATTGTCCTCAGGATAAGTTCTATAGCCAATATAGACAGCCGGATCGTTACGGCTCTACGCTCCATTCGCGAAAAACGGTGGTCCTATGTACATGGGAGATCTTCAAATCCCAACCCTGTTTCCCTCCTCGCCCAAGACTTAGGCTACCCCGCCTCGTGGGGTGATCCCAAGGTACTTCCTGCTTACGGGGGCTATGCTGCAAAGGCCACCTGGAACGCATTAGGTGTGCGTGGGAGAGGCTCTGTTGGTGGTCTTCCCTGTGAGATTGTCCATGGTTCTGTGACAGGCGGAAGTTGCACGGCAAACTTCGGCATCAGGGGATTGCATGCCTTTCTCGAAGCGCTCGCGCTGTACGTTCCTGTGAGTTGTCATGGTCGACCTTTGTTAGAGCCTGCAGTGATCTGTTATTCAGGTTCACATCCTGCCTATCTTGATCAGGCGGCCCCAAAGACTTCTCGATTTCCGGTCTATCCTTGACACACTTCTTGGCATTCTCCGCAGCGCCTCGTTCCTTTCTGCCTTCGTCTCATCATTCTGGGCCGCCGTCTGTCTCACTCGCACTCTCGTCGTCGCGCGAGCGTTTCCCAAGATACCGCATGATTTTTATGATGGCCCCTTCGGCTGTATCATGGCGGGGTGCCTCGCCTGTGGCAGCAGTATTTGGATCGAGAGCGGAAGACGGAGGGGAGAGATAGCGTTGTACGTCCTACCCCGGGCGATCCGCGCGTGCTTTCCTGACCGATGGCTGCGGAGCGGACGTAAGAGCGTGTATATTATTGAGCGGTGAGTGATGGTGTGCTCTAGGATTGAGAAAAGAGACATTCTAACGTCACCTCCCCATCCATAGGATAGTATTTACGACGTCCCTTGCAACACTTCTGACGGCTGCTGTCCACCATCCAGAGACCCTGCGAGGCCTATCCCGCTGGACACTAGGTTATATCTTGCAAGGCCCAAATGCTCTCCGCTTCCAGAAGAAAGATGTAGATCCATGTGAGGTCACTCGGATTGAACCCCATAACACCCTTACATCGTCCAGGAAGCTGAAATAAGGACGAATTGCATCCAATAAGATGATGTTGCAAATTCCGTACCGACTACTGGTAGATACCACCTATTTTACATTCCTTGTATAACCAGCTTTGTCTTCGAATTTAACCCCGCCAAAGGTGTAATGTATGATCATAAAATGAAGCACTCGCTATCAGCGTCTGGCCAGGTTGGTCCTGCCAAGTGTTATGTGACCAGTCGACACCATACGCAAGGGACTGGTGGTTATCGTATCTCTTTATAATTTCCCAGTTCCCATCGTTCGCATCTGAGGGAGGCCGCGTTTGATGTCCAATGTCGTGAAATCTTACGATCTTGAACCCATCGTGCATCGCCGCCACGAGGAGGTCGTGGTCTCGTGATGGAGAGGGATACCACTTCACCCTCCAAGCGCCACCTCCGACGTCTGCCTGAGCAAGCGGCTTCAGAGGCCTTCGGGAGTCAAACAATCGGACGGTGGCGTCGTAACTACCAACGGCAATAAGATGTTCGATGCTTGGATGGCTTTGAATGCAAGTCACGCCAGCGTCGAACCTAGACGCCCGATTTAACGATGACCGCAGATACGGGTCACACCACACGTAACAAACCTTTTGTTGGTGATAATCGGCTGGTCAAAACCTTGACGGATATCCCACACCTTTAATTGCAAGTCATCTCCTCCTTTTGACACGAGGTCAGAAGGCGTTGGTCCTCCAAGAATGTAGGATGTCTGTACCCGAATAGATGACATTGGTGTCCCAATAGTCCCAGGCAACACACCATGGTTCGTGGGCATGGGCGGTCCAAGTGTTCGTGCCTACGAGTTGACCTGTCTGGTCAGGCTCAAGCAACGTCAAAGTCCCATCAGAGAGCGACACGACCAAGGATCCAGCGACGCTGCTCGACGGGGGCAGAGTCACAAAGCCGCAAAAGCATATACGTAATAGTACCATACCTCGTTGGAGCTCTCCTATTTGACCAGTCGAGGGAGAGGCACAATACATGAGAGGTGGCTACGCGCAGGGTGCTAACATTGTCCAGGTGCTTCTACGTCACGTTGGATGGGGAGAATGAGGAAAACTTGTAGAAGAGCATGTACGAAACTTAACTTGCTCAAAGTCCCACTCGAACAGATTCACGCCGCCCTCGGCCTCCGCCACCGCTAAAAGCGGTCGACGACTTGGTGTCGTGTGGCACCTGAGGAGGACTGTCCCATCCTTCATGAACCCCGCAACGTGAGAGGGAACGTTCCTCACCATTTTAGGTCCAAGACAGCAGGAAGGGATATCTCCTGTGTCTTGGACCTGAGTTCCTCTGAGTTCATGGACTCGCAAATAACACAAGGGTGTGATGGGCGCACGCTCTAATTTCGTCTTGCCCGGAGTCTACTTCAAAGACGAGACATTGACCCGTGCGCTTCTGGCCAGCAGCACCCGGTGCGGTCAAGGTGGGATCAGAAGGCTGAGAGGTTTGGTGGTCATCCTGTAGTTTGTACGTGCCACAGACAAAGACGTTCGATGCGTCCGGATGAGGACAAAACTCGACGGAATCCGCAGGTAAGACGGTGTCGATGGATAGATGCATATTCAAGTTTCACGCGGGCCGACGTGGTGGTGGGCGTCTACGGACTAACCCAACCACGACAGCACTCGGTTCCCGTTCCCTGCAGCGCAGTCAGCAGTCTTCAACCACCACGTCCCCTTCCCCACCCCCGTTCACTCCTACTCTAATCACTAATGGCTGACTTTGCCCAAGGGTTAGACGCTTCAAAGCTAATTCTTGTCGAAACCGTGCGTCTTTCATAAACCCCTCTACAGTTTTGTTGGTTGGTGTTCATCCCAAGCTCTCGCGCGCGCCTAAAGGTGCTCTCCTTCGCCATCAGCCCATTCACTTCCCCCGCGTACAACCTGCCCGTTTTCCTCTTTGGTTTATATGTACAAGAGAGCCAAGAAGCTTCCCATCGCTCACTTCAAACCGTAAGCTCGATTTCGTCCCACTGACAATGGTCTGTGCTCAATCAACAATCTCAGTTTTCTGGCCTTTTGGCTGTCTCCGCTTTATTCGACATCCTCTGGTTCTTTCAGAATACCCAAAGTGCACTCACAAAGCTATTCAGCATTGTAATTTTCTTCCTAAAGGTGAATACGCTCGCCCGTCATTCATTCTATGATGTTCATACGTTCATACCCCGACAAAGGCCCCAACGTTCATCGCCTTTTCAGGCACTCTAACCTCCAGAGGTGTCTCGGGCATCAACCTCAGGGGCGCAGAATTTGGCGGTACAACAGGTATGTCACATCAAAAATTCTATAAACTCTCAGTAATTCACGATGTTGGCAGTTTGGTCCATGCCTGGAGGCTTTACCTCGAACGGGAGGGACGGATATCAGACTGTTGAATCAGAGCCAGAAGCCCGTCGACCAGTAACTAATAATCACTCTACGGACAATACGCCTCCAGCACCAGGAGCATATCAATCAGTCTAGCGCCCGCAGCTGTTGCGCGGCTGTGGAGAGGATGCAGGACCTGTTCACTTATATCAACGTATGGGATGCCCCTGCATCCGTATGCGGTTCATCTTTTCCACCTATGTGTCGGACAGCTATTTCCGTATGCCATAGACGTTGCCCCTAGTCAAATGTCCTGGGAAAGATAAAACCCCGTCCTAGACCCAAAAGTCAGACACTGGATGCCGCACAACGTCCGCGCCTCTGTTTTCTCTCCATCGATGCCGAGGGATGAACTGTGTGAAAGTTATCTTGAGTATAAGGAAAAGTTCTAAGAGCTATCTAGACAAACATAACATCTTTGGCAGCGGGGAATATTATAGTTCCTCGCCCTCGACTATCTCGTCCCATGACGAGAGTATCCTTGAATTTATCATCTCGCAACCATCTTCACGTGGTTCTTCGCCCGAGCCATCGTGTCCGACGTGTCGTCCGAGTATAGCGCCGTCTCCCAGCTCCAGCGCTTGAATCATCTCCTGCAGCATTTCCATATCTTCTGCTTGTCGTTCGACCCTTTTTCGCTGAAAGAGCCACGGGCAATCCAGAGAGACGCATCTCACAGGCTCCAGCGGCTCGGAATGGGTACATGCCGTGCAGACACTGTGTGCCGTTTGTAGTCGCCTTTCCGCGATACGGACTTGGGAAAGAAGTCCCGAGATAGTCTCCGCGGGTGCCGCACAGCAACGTTCGCACAGCCCTAGTGAAATATGTAGTGCATGACGCATAGTGAAACGATGATGCTCACCTTGGTCACTATATGATTTACAGAGGATGCACTGATTGTTCCGAAAATGCTCCTCTATTCTAAGGCGGCTGGGCGTCATCAATCCCCTGGCCTTTTCCGGGGATGTCAGCGAAGGATCGACGCCGTCCGCGCGTATCCTCCTCGGCATCTCTTCATACCAACCCCTTACATCAGCACCAACAAGGTTGAATATACGTTCCAGCGGCGGGATTAGGACCCTCGAGATATAGTATGACCCATCGATCTGCTTTTCCCTATGGAAGAGATATCAGTGGCTGCGGGTAACACACCCTATATACGAACCCATCAAAGAGCTCTTCTGGGGCCACCGCGCGGTCAACCAACCGCTCTTGCGGGGCACCTCTAGCGATGACGTAGGGTATACGATCCCCATACTGTGCTTCGTTATTCGGATCTTCTAGCTGTCTTCGTGCTGCAACGATCACTCCTGGAGGTGGTGGAACCTTGTCGCTAAAACCCCACACCTTAAGGGATTGAACACATTCATCTGATGATACACGCACCTGTATGTGCCCATTCTAACTTCCCGTGCGAATATGAAATCCTGGATCGATACTTTGTTTTCTAGGATCTTCATCCATGACCTATAGCAGTACCGCTTGACGTCGCTCAGATCTTGTGTGCGAAATAGAATCCTGATGGATCATCAGGCACCCATATAGGAAAGTTTGGTTGAAAGCCTACTTCAATGCGGTCTCGGTCATCTTCCTTTGTGCGGGAACACCGTCCCTACGGACTGTTTCGATTCCCTTTGCATCGAATACGGGTTCCGTGTCATCAGGACTCTCGTATTTGAAACCAACATATCGCTTCTTGGCCATCAGGACGCAGGGTAGGTAAACCTGAACGGATAACAGGACCTCTAAGCTGCTGGCGTTCGATATATGAATATGCGGCAGACCTTCTCGAACTTCAGCTTGACAGGCACAGGATTCTGTCTTGTGACGGCGTCTGCTATATCATAGCCAATCCGGAAAGCTTGCTCCTTTGTCTTCCCGCTCAGATATATGAACAAGGAATCCGTATCGCCATAAACGACGCGAGCGCCCCATTTCTCATTTGTCTCAATGAGTCTGATCGCCTGAAGGATTCCGTCAGGCTTGTGATTGACCGTCGAGGCTTCGCGAATTCGAACGTACTTTCTCAAGGGTCTCTCTACCGCTTTGAACGATGCTATCTGCGATCTCCACGGCAGGCATTCTACCCGAGAATGTTGCGCTCGTGTAACCGTACGTCACATTGGCAATGTACTTCAATCCCAACTGGCGGGCGTCGAGTATCTTGGTCAGGGTCTGGGAGCAAGCAAGAATTCAGACTCATGAAAAACGGGTACTCGGCTTCACTCACCTTGTTACCATGTGCACGCTTCATCGCTTGCTTTACCATGACTCTCGTATCCAGCAGCTCAGTCAACATCCGTCCTAACAGACCCCTTCGCACATTGGGCTTGACATACATGATACCATTCGGGGCAACTGAAGACCTATGTCAGTAATGTATACCATAACTAGCCTGTATACATATTACCTGTGATGTGATCTTCCAAAGTCGCCAGCAGGCCTGGAGGGAGATTCGTCTCCGCGACTCCAAACTTGTACTGGCCCTGAAAAGGTGCCACTCGACCAAGGCATGTCGAATAACAGTAGTTGTACGCGACCATAACGGAAGGGTAGAGCGATTGAAAATCCAACACGACGAGAGGGCTGTTATAGAATGCTGATAACGGTTCCATTATCAACGGCATACATTCCGCCGCGTTTTGCGTGCCGACCTGACAGGATACCGCGTTTCAGAGGCTCGTAATTTCAAAGATAGGTCTTCTTACATCGTGTTTACTTGGAGACCGCAAAACGAAGCTTTCCGGTTTCGCGATGCGGAACATGAACGATTCGACTTTGAACTGCGAGCCGCGACTGATGACGGAGAAGAAATCGACTCCGAAAACCCGAGCAAACTCTCTGGTTTCTACGATCAGCTTGACTGTAGCTGTGAACGGAATATTAGACGAGGTTGCTTACGCAACTTTCGCGATGATGTCTGTGGCATCGAGCATTTCCAGGACGAGAACCGTATGTCCCAGCAAATGATGAAGCATACGTGCCCTGTGTGCCGGAACGGGACTATTATACCACTCTGTGAGCGTGGAAGGCGCATATTTAGGGATCCTGTTCAAAGTCAGAAGAGAAAGCCTTGACGCAAGATCCACTCACCGTCGACGGAGCAAGTGAAAGACGGTGTTTTCCAGAGTATACATACTTAACTCCAATTCCGCACGCATGATTCTCCATGTGTTCAAGACATGCCGTCCCGCGACACGGAATGTCGACGTGTGTCGTATGCTCCATTGATCGCTGTTGTTAGAAGACGATCGCCCGGAGGCACGGGAAATCAATTCCCCAATATCGAGGCCTACAACCCTTGTTAGCATCGTAGTTACATGTTGTCATCTCTAGACACAGACCGTATTTCTGCCCTCGGGCAGTAAGATAGCCCCAGGAAGAACTCTGGACTTCCCAACCCGAAACGACATCAGGATCAAGGTCCATTACGAGATCCACTGTAGTATTCAGCAGGTCTAATTCTGTATCGACCACCACCTGACTTGGTATGTCGCGCAATACCCGGGGGTCCAGCAACACATTTCCAACTATAATAACGCCCTTCTGTAAGTCGGATGAGTTAGGTTCCACGTCCGAGTCCTGGAATGAGTAGAAAACTGCCGTCAAGGGATCGGCATTTGGGTCTGGGACGAACTTCCCACAAGACGGAGCTGTCGCCAGGCGAGTTAAATTAGGTTGCCTCGGCCGCTCTTCCGACCAACGGGGACGCACCAAAAACTTCAAGTGCAAACACGGTCATGGTTTGCTTCCCTCTGACACCGGAAGCAGCGCCTTGCGCTGGCGGTGTATCCTTGAAGCCATAGGGACCCGCTTGGGTCACGCCATCAATCTGAACAGTAAGTAAGTGGAAATGCCTCAGAGAGTTGTCTTCTCCGCTTGCCTGTGACCGAAATTGTGGTTTCTCACA
>QFFA01006331.1:0-11865 GCA_003316565.1 Russula foetens | reverse complement strand
CCCCCCCCCAGTCCAATCAACATCACACGACTTTTTACGGTGGACTTGGCGGCTGGCAAATCGCGAACCAATAGGTGTGCCCCCCCTTCGCGCGCGCGATCAAAAAGTCACATCCCTCTCTCTGCCTAGCCCGTGCGGCGCCATACAATACATAATCCAGTGGTGGTACTGCTTGTGGTTACAAACGACACGTACATAACAGTCAGGGTCGCGATCGCCGGAGAACCCTTCCACAGATCGTAATTTCAGACATACCCATGCGTCATCGCATTCCGGGGTGGGGCGCATGGCACCACCATGTGCCTCCACCATGCGTACGTTAACCAGCGCTCACCCGGCTCAACCCAACCCAACCAACCCCTCAGCCCCCCACCACCCCCAAAGGGCTGCACAATGTTGGGCCGAGAGCGCTGTCGGGTTGGTTGGGTGCAATCACAAATCAAAAACGGGACCAGTCGACCAGAGAGAGAGGTCCCCGGCTACAATCTCTACCGGTGAAGTGACCCAACACCCGAAAGTTGGCGTCAAATGATGTGAGTGAGTGATCGCCTCTGCCCTCTTCCCGCCGAAAGTCGTCAGACGACCTTTGTGGGTGGGCGAGGCCGTCATGAGGCCGCCCTGAGGTAAACTCCCTTGCGGTCCTATGCTCTAACCTGTACTCGCTCTACTCCACATCGTCTACCGCTCGCACGCTCATGTATGATCTCATCAAGTTGTGGGGGGGGGTTTGAAATTGAACATATCACTTTTTTGGACATCAATTTCTTCCGGCTAACAGTCCCATGTCCATGACGACAGTGTTGACGACAGAAAAGAGGAGGAGCCCATTTTCGCTTGCTGATGAATGACTCGGACGCGCGCGAAGGGAGGGGGGTGGTGATGGGAAACAATGCAACGAAGAGCTCTCGACCTGTGGAACTCGGTCAACTCAAATTCCTTGTGCGGATTCAGGGCGGTGTTAGGCCTCAAAGGCCGGTCTGTTCATCATTAGCTTTGATGGGTCACAATCAAGGAGTTGGCGAATACGTGATGGCTTGGAATGAATGATGACTCGGGCGCACCGCAAGCGGGGGAGCAATGACCGCACACAGTCTGCATTTTCTACACATCGTATCACCTCATTTCTCATTACCAGCCCGAGTGATGATGGTCCTTCCCGACGTAGGACGGTGACGTCTTGAGAGATGTTCACGACGCCTTAACATGGATCATGGATCAAGATTGCATCCAACATGGAGTCTGCTAAGACCATCGTCTTAATTGATAACACAAATCAGGCCAGAGTGAAACAAAACACCAACCCCAAAGTGGAGACTCGCATTATTACCAGAGAAAGCGACCAAAAGCCGCTTCGCGTACGACAAGGGAAGAGAATAAAAAGAGGTCCAGGCCATCGAAGTGAATAGTATGAAGAATCCGAGGGTAACGTAGGAGGTATTGGTACAACTAAGACAAAAACGACAGTCTGATCGTACATGATATACAGCGTGCAGGCGAAAAGGGCCCATTGACGGGAGTAAAGTAACTTGACGATATAAAACTTTTGGATTGTTGAAGGGGTCGCAAAAAGACGGGAGATCGCGGACGAGCGACGATGACACGGGCACGAGACGACCTTGATTGATACGGAATGCGAATGGAGGGCGAACTTGATTGGTGCAGAAGACAATATGCGTGGTAGATGCGCGTGATGAGATGGATAATAGGAATAAGTAGGCGTCGGCGTCGGCGTGTCATGAATGGAGTCATTATGTGCTCGTATAGGAAAGGTATCTTGCAATTGTGGTATGAATGCGACGATGAAACGATATGAAGTTGGGCCATGGCGAGAATGCGGAGACGAAGGTCCTTAGCGCCGCTCCTTTCCAGGGAACAGGAACAAGCGCTTCATTTGTGGTTGGACTTCTACCTCCTTCTCCACGACCGTCGTTACGCCATCAATAACGCGGCGCTCATATTGGATTTCTTTCCTAGGAGGCATTGGCATCACAGGATATGTTGTCATGTTGTCGTAAGACCATGAACGAGCTGTGGAATCTGTGTCAACGCCCAGTGATAGACGACCATGTAAAGATGACACACTTTCAACAGTAGGCCGCTTCGTTGTGGGCAGCGAGCAAGGTAATTCATTGTGGTCAGGGAGCGCATCCGTAGAGTCGCTCCCACTCTCCACACTGACTTCACTACCGTGTCGACTCAACGGACTACGCATATAGCTGCGCGCAGAACCCGAGCGCCAGCTTGACACAGAAGCGCCATCATTCGAGTGGCAGGAGCTTGCCGACGAGGCCTTGAGCTTCACATCGGGGACTAAAAGCTTGCCCTCGGCACCAGGCTTCAAGATATTTTGCTCGCGGCGGCGGGTAGAAGCAGGGAATGACTGCGCTTGCGGGGCAGAGCCGGAAAGGGAGGACCGAGAGTCAGAGCGTCTTGAAAATGCAAGCGCAAATTTGGAATACAAATCATCTGATGTGTTGGCGCGAGCAGCGGCAGAGAGGCGGGAAGAGCCTGGAGAGTGCATAGACGCTACCGGTGTGTTGTTGTCACCGATCGTCGAGTAGACACCAGTGGAGCGATGCGGGGAAGCAACAAACGAACTGTAGGCGGCTGGGCGCTCATCGCGGCTGGTAAGGCTGGTACTCGAGATGGGGGCATTGGGGGAAGCCAAAGAGTATACTGATGAACGCCATGAGTCAGAACCGTCGGTCCAGCCTGGGATAGGCCTGCGCTCCCTTTGGTTCTGACCGGAAGGCCGCACTGTCTTCGTCGAATCTGAGTGAGAACACAGAGTTTCCTTAATACGCCGGGCAGCCATCATGATACCGCTCTGATAGTCGTTATCAAACCCGATAGCGGGCTCCCGAGTGTCCTCATCGAAAATTGGGGGCCGCGGCGGAAGAGGGGGGAAATCATAGATCCGTGCCAGAGCAGCAATGCTTGGGTTGATATCGGAGCACTCGGATGCGAACGGATTGCACTCAGAAGCAAGGGTGCTACCCTGCGAGTCGGGAGAAGTGGAGGGGGAGGGGCTAGAACAATCCGACTCATCCGCAAGGGAAGGAATCGTACTGAAAGAATTATGGGGGACTGGTGGGAGAGGGGGGGAATCCCGAGGGTCTCGATCGGGATTGTAGTCGAGAGAGAGGCCACCATACATCGAGTTAAGATCCGCAAGACGGCACTCATCGGAACAATACAGAGGTGTCGGGTTCTGGTCAATGACTGTCCGGTGCTTCACAGCGACCGGGGGTGTTTGAGCCAGCATTGGAGGGACGGCGGACCCCGCATCTCGCTTTGGATCCGAACGCTTAATCGTACCATTAGGCTTGACGCGCCCAGTCCCACGAACAAGTCCACCGGGTCCTTTTTGACGAATGGTGCCGGTGGTGCGGCGTGCCTGTCGCATGGCAGGCAATTGATTGGTATTTGTATCCTCTTCTGAGGGAGAAAGGTTGGTGGGTGGGGGGATGTTAGAAGGAATGTGTATACGTACCAGAGGCAATGGGTGAGGATGGCGGCGGGGCGGGTATCGGGGAATGTTCTGAAGGTTGTTGCGCAACAGGGACTAGGTATCGCTTAGGGAGGATCTGTCTTGAACAGACGGGACACCAAGAGGTGTCGAGGTGATTCATGTCGATAATGTGTGTGCGGGGAAATGGGGGAATGGTGGTATGAGGGGAGAGAAGAGGAGAGGGCTTCAAAGGGAGGATTAATAAGGATGGAGGGAGAAATGGAATCGAGGCTGACCTTTGTCCTCCAGTCGAGAAAAGATGAGGGAGCGGCGGGAGGAGTAGTCGTCGAATCGAATTGGGGGCGAAAAAAAGGGAAATGGAAGTGAAAGGAAGTATTTATAATGATGACAAGTGGACGTACTCATTTTCGCCCTCTCGTCTCGCCATGTACCCGGCTTGGCGGTGCCAGCCAGACACTACCCCGACATTTTTCCCTTTTTCCCTCTCAACTCGCCCTTTCCCCCTCTCCGCGGTATCTCGGCATTCACATTTACAATCGTGGATCGTGATCTCCCTCTTCCCCCAAAACAATATGCTCTTTCCCTCTCTCTCTCTTTTTTTCTCTTGTCTCGGTCACAAGTTTCCCCTTGTCATCTGATTTTATTTTTTTTCACATCCCTTTCCGATGTCTCGACCAACCACACACCTCGCATGCGACGGCCAAACGTCACCAATCACATCATCCAATCCCATCTCAGATTCCAAGATCCCCGCCCCATCTCACATGGATCTTGCTTTGTCCTTGCCCCTCACTCGCCTCATTTTTCTCTCGCCTCACCTCACCTCGCCTCGTCTCACTTTCGCCTCCGCTCCGTGCTCTCCGCAATTCAAGAAACCATGTGCTCGAGACACTGCCAATCACCACCGTCGCTCTCCTGTCACGCGCTTTCGTCCGCTATACGGCATTCCTCGGACAGGTTTAAACCTGGTCTCCCCGACGGACTCTTATTCCGACGCACATGTTAAATGCTCTCGAGCCTCTGGCCACACCCTCTTCGTCCTCTCCCGCCGTCGCACATCATTCCTTTTCCGTCTAGCCGCCATCGCATCGATAACCGTTTCTTCTCCAATCTGGCAACTCTCTGCTTGCTTCAATGCATTCCTCACCATCTATTCGGCCGACGTATTAGGACCTTCCAACTCATCAGTGCCCCGGATCACTTGCTTTACAACAATTTCGGCTCTGTTGGCGAAATGCACGGTGTCCGTGTATCGCATTTCTGCTTCACATTATACCGGTTGCAGGTGTGAATGTGAGTGAGCGACATCCATCCGACTTCCTTCCCTCTTCTTCACTGGAAGCAAGGAGTCTCCAAGTCTTGCGTAGGTCACGGTAATCGTCATATTTGTTTAGAGGGACATACTCTAGTAATAAAATACATCCCCGACCATCGGCGATTTAGCGTATCGTTAGTCACCTCCGGCCTTGCTGCCATCACTCCCATCGAAACACATCACAACAAGCGTTTGAATGTCACAGGCCCATCAGCATACGTGCTCCTCCCTGCCAAAGCTTTAATGGGTTTTGGTCAAGTCCACCCTTGGTCCGCGGAGCTCCACGTCTTGGGCCCGTGTTGGGAATGATTTCGGAACTAACCGCTCTACTCACCCATCGTCTCACGCTTATGTCCGTAATTTATTTCGTTTTGCATTTACTCTCAACGGCACCACCTGTACCTCTGGTGTAACAAGTACAATCAGCTGAAAAATGAATGTGTGTGTGTCATTTCTCCGCCATGGTCCCCCCGGTGTTACTCACAGCGCAAAGGACCACTCGGGCCCCACATCCGGTCTCTACCGTAATTTCCTGTCGCTGTCGCCCACGCAAACCGCCGACCCTTGTCATCGGCATCCCCCGCAACACGTCTCATGGGGCTTCCCCATCTGCGCGCAAATTGCCGCTCGCCCCTCTGAATCGCCCGTTGACAATTACCCCGCATGCATGCATATATCTGCCACGCCACTTCCGAGCTTCTCGAAGCGAAGCCCAATCGTCGCGCCTACACTGATTAGTCAGATGACCCTGCAAGGTTCCTGTCGCTGTTTATGGACCGCCCTTCTGACATCGGGCTTGCATCCGATACAGTATCATTCGGCGGTTTTACAGTACCTATGACAGCCAACTGTGCGAATGGTACCAAACCCTGGTGCGGTGACTGCGGTCTTAGAATTCTCGTTATCTAGCCTCCCCGAGTGGTTCCCACGTACCTCCTGGTGAGGACTACTGTAGGGTAAACCAACTACCCAGGGTAATCCAATGTCTGCCTCGATGTTTCATAAATTTCATATCGGAACGAACGTGCTGCAGACGTAACAGCCCAGGGGAGCTCTACTCGGGAGCGCGGGAGCCTTCGAATTTGTTTGTATCGACTGCAATGGGGCTTAGTATTCCGTCCGTGCGCACGTTGAAACGAACGTTCGATGTCAAAACTCCTCCGACCTCAAGCGCCCGTAAGTAATATTCATCCGACCCCACATTGCTTCCACAAGTATTCGGGTACCGGAACGCTGTGGTTCTATCTGGTAAGCTTTCTGTGGTTCAATACACCCGTTGAAATGTGGTCATGATGAATTTTTTTTGGCAGCTTTCCTGTGACATAGTAGTGATATAGTTTAACCGCTCTGCCCTGTTTAATGCCGAACTCTACACATCAAGACGACCGCGACTTGGTGATGGGTTATCATGCGAGGTTTGACGTCCCTATTGCGTCGGAACTAAAACTAGTGCGGTGATCCCATGATCATCAGGTGTTGTGAAACCAGTGGCATCATGAATGGGCATCTCTGATTCCTGGGCTGCATGGTATACGTATCCTACGTGGGACTGTTGATTCATATTGATGACCAATTAATTGCGATCAATGCATAGGTGTAGTGCCCAAACGTGACGCCGGAACCACATCTGGTCGACGACAGTCCGTTTCAGCTGCGGCTTCCCACGATTCAGTAGCATCACTGGCGCCACACGGCAAGCATACATTCATCCGGTTGCGAAACCGATACGTTAGTGCTAGTGGGAACCAGCTAGACACCCACGAGGAACTGAGGTACGGCGAGGCAAGACATTCCCCACCTCGTCATGTGTCTGACTTCAGGTCCGAGCCTAATTGTACGTTACAGCTGTCAGTGAGCGACCCCCAATCACAAATCACATTCGTTCCCATCTCTACGTTCCGATGCGCTTTCTGACGTCGTGACGTTGCGAACGACACTTGCAGAAATCGACATCGACAGCTGCCCAAGTACGTCAGAAGTCCCTCCGAGTCAAGTGAGGGAGTATTCGGCAATACCCTACAACCACTCCGACTTCCCTCCCGATATGGAGCAAGTCTTTCCTCCTTTGTATACTTCTGTGAACGAGAACGAAAGGACAGACGTTGAGATCGTCTACCACGCTCCTGTTTCTTTACGAGTTCCCTGTAGATCGAATTAGTGTTACGACCTGTCATGCATGTCATGTTCCCATCGTTGACCTACTAGTACTAGTACTCCCGTAGCATTGCGAAAATGATCATCCAATTTCCACCGGAGGCAAGGTATTATACCGGTCGAACATGTAGGTTTGATCGGTCAAAATATAATATATAATACTCTGATTGGCATGACGTGGTTGATGATTGCCATGTATTGAAACCAACACCTACCCTAGGCCTGTTTGCCGCAACAAGTTTCTGTCCATTGAGATCCCGTGCTCGACCGCAGCCTCGGTTGATTACCCTGAAGGGCTGGAAACGAACGTGGTCATCCTACCCATGTGTCGTATTACGATTGGTACCTCCACCTCACCTCAGCGTCTCGGTATCCCACGTGTAGCAAGCAAGTCCGAGAAATGAGTATGGACTCTCATACTCTTCAAGTGGAGGAGATAACGATTGTTGCTGTCGTGTGATGATAATCACGAGAACCTCGGGTGGTAGAAGATGCCCATATCTCGAAGCTGGTGCAGATCGTAGGGTACTTTCGCCCTCCAAAGATACGCTTCCAAAAAGGTTTTTTACGACTTTGATAAGATAGCCAATCGTGGACGCATCCTCGATGTATCCCCATTGCCTTTTTGTCGCTTTCGGGGGGACGATCAGCGGACCCGGCCGGATTTATGCTGGCTTCACAACTGTCAACCAATCAACACCCTTCCAGGGCCCTTATTCGCATGGTGCCCTACCATTCCCCATGGGCCATGATAGGATAGATAGATATCATGCATGCCCACGCACACTGCGGGCTTATCTCGCATGCACGCACACACGGTTTCTGAGTTGTCTCCGGAACGTGAGGCACGGTCCATGGATCATAAAAACTTTGCGTGCCGTACCTTGCCCACGGCGGGAGTAGTACAGTAACCCCGACTACGGCACATCATGGCATGAATCCAGGGGGGGTGCGCGAGCTTACCTAACGAAACACGGTTAATTTTTTTGATTCCGTTGCGTCGCACCGGGAGCCAGAGCAGGGATAAACCTCGAGCCTCGACGACGACAGAGAGGACCCAAGCCGGCAGTAGGCGACGGGAGCAAAAAAAAACCAAAAGTGCCGACCGCCGGAGATGATCTGGCAAAAAAACCGAAAGACCGAAAGAAAGGACGATAGGGGGAACCAATCAGTTTTTTCGCGTTGTTCGGCGCGGAGACGGCCAGGCCGCAATTGGCCGCGTGCTTGCCTTATGTGGTAGGATGCTTATGGCCGACTGGGCCGTGTGCTTAATCAATTTTCAGCAAAGGTAATAGGTTAAGCGGCCGTTTGAGAGGGTGCCCTTTGGGAAGATGCCGCGACGTGTGTGTGCGTGTGTGTGTGTGGGGAGGTTCGAGGGCTTCATAAAATTTTGAGACGAAATTTGTACTACAAACCGAGTATGGTCACGGCGGTTGGGGGCATTAAGGGGAAGGCGAGATCAGATTGGGTCTGAATTGAGGACGCATAAATTCATATAATTCAAAACGAAGGGCGCAGTATGGGCTACATGTACACAACCACAAACTACCACGCAAGCGACGCGCGAGAAATGAACTTTAACCAGAGCGAGAACAAGGACGATGGGCCTTGTGGCTGAAAGAAACTATTTGCTTCGGGAGGAGTCGCTTGTTTGTTCTTTTGACGTGAACAAAAATCGGTTGCAATACATGTGGGGTATAGCGTGGGGTAATACTTTACGAACAGTTTGAATGATGCGCTGGGGCTACAGAGGGAGTTTATCACACGACGCCACGACAATTCACATGTGAGGTCGAGGTGAGATGAGGCGAGGGTTAGCGTGGGAGTGCCGGACTCAGCCATAGCCATTAGCCAATCGTCAAACGCAGACGTGTAGCATATTGGTCTCATCATCCCACACATCAAACCAAACTTTGCGACGCCTACCCACGCTCATTGGGTGGCAACGTAAAAAAAGTCTCATGACCATAGTATCGTACACCTTGCGGCGTCAAATGAAAAAAAAAAGTGACTCCAGCTCCAGCCAGTGCCAGCTGGTCACTGGCAGTGGTAGGAGGGTTCGCCCGGATCCAATGTAATCAATCCGGTGTGTTAAGTAATACGATGCGCTGGGTGTGCCATAGCATTAACATTCCTGCTGTGCGTGCTGGCTAGAGAGGCCGAAAGGGCACGGTCTGGCCTCCAGCTGGCTCTGGGCCTCTCTCATTCTGCAAAGTATGGAACTATTTCAAACTTTTGCGGGGTGGGATGTGGGTGTGCGACACGCGGTCTCAATTAATTGATCGAGCACGTGGAACAGCTTTGCCAAGTGGCATGGGGGTTTTGCGCATTAATTCCTCGAGGCAAGGACAACACGCCATTCGCCATTCGACCGCCATGCACATTCCATACTCGGTCGGCTTTGATCCATCCGGTGCGCCGCCCGCGAGCTGAACTCTCTCAGGCTTCGTGCCTCTCCTTTTCCGGGAGTAGTAGCAGCTTAGGAGACAGGGACGTCGACATGAGCGACTCGCAAGGACGTCGTGAGGATGACATGACCATGACATGACATGACCGACCACGTGCAAAACATTGATTGGTTGACTTTTTATTTTTTTGGTTAGCTGAGGGCTGGAGCTGGAGTTCGAGTTGACTCACACCTCACAACTTGTCCCACGGTCCCCACCTTGTTCCCCCGCATCCCCGCAACCCCGGATACATGTAATAATAGGAAGAGGGGCTGTTTAGCTCAGAGACGCCCGAGGCGAGCCTCGTACCTGCGCACAGGACGGAAGGAACTGAACTCCTACACTACGAACACAGCTCTCGGGTCAGTGCTTTCTTACCCAAAAAGTCAAACCTGTGCAACCGTAATACTACCAACCTGGGGCAAGGCGTAAGAAACGGTGGAGCCATATGTCCGTTGCTGACGCGCTGAATGTCAAAAAAGCGAAACGAATAACAAAGCACATGATAAATGGGCGTTACGCCTTCTGGGCCAAGACACCCAGTCATGTCACGAGAAGTGGTCCCGGTGAGGGGCTTTGATGGCGCAGTTGCCAGGTGCCGATTCCTTTACATGGCCATAGTGTGTTTACCTGTGATCAGTGATCATAAGACACCCCTGCCGGGTACTTGCGTGTTATATTTCAAAGGAAAAAAGCCAATCACTCGTAAGGCGTTCACAACGGACATACGAGCGCTGGCGGTTGTGGTAATATTAATGATGATGACACACGCAGGGAGCCTTCCGAATTTGCGGCATGGACATCCGGGCGCCACCACAACAAGCGGGTGTCCACAATATTGCTTCAACGTTGCCTTGGGAAAGTGGCAACAACACTCTTTTCAACTATGCGGGTGCGCGCGTAGAACAGGTGGTAACGGTCATACAAAGCGGCGTTGCAGTAAATGCGTGTCAGCCGCAAATATGTTGCGCGCACATGCAGGAAGCTCGCGGACATGAAACGAGGCCGTTTTGGTAAACCGTAGGCTAAACATCACGATGGGAAGAAGAAAAAAAACGTTAACGAGAAGCAGAAGAAGGCATCGGAACCAGAAGTCGTGCTGTTAACTCTGCGCGAAAAGGTCGAGACCATATATCAATTGAAGCGACGATGTGCGGCGAGTCTTGGGTTCAGGCCAAGTAGCGCCATCGTTGGACGTAAAAGCGACTCCAAAGGAAGCGGATCGTTCAGAGAAACGGGTTCTCGGTCTGGTCTCATACTTGAGAAACGAGTTGCGGGTACGCATTTCGCGTGTCAGCCCCTCACGGCACGTTTGAAAGGTCCCGAGGGGTGTTTGCCGCGCAGGAGAAAAAGAGGGTTCGCGATGTCGCCAAAGACACGAAATCCGAGATAGGAGGAACCGTCTTTTTGACGAATCAATCTTCTCAATCTTAAAGCTTGAGAGGCAAAAGCACCAACACGTAAAATTATTTATTTTCTCTTCGACATCCGGAGACGTGTCACCGTCGGAGAGGCTGTTCCGAACTGTTCGGTCCTCGCGGCACGCGACGATAGCCAACCTTATGCTCAAGACCCAGGAATGGTAGGCGAATAAGACGGGAAAGGTATGAGCGGTGATGTAGCAGGTCGTGATCGTTATCATTGACGCACCAACAGCAACTCACTGATGGAGCACTAAAACACCGATCCTGAGCCTGCTTGGTGAGACAAATGATGAACGAGGTGAGTGGAACGTGCTCAGTCAGCCCAAGCTGAATCAGGCCATACGGATCATCACTCGAAGGGCCTTTCACACCGTATGCAACGTTAGAGCATTTCCGCCGCGGGAGGACATCCCCACCGCCACGACGAGGCGACGAGTCATCCACAGGATCGTAGGAGGAAACCCGTTTGGGCGACAGACGCACTCTAAACTCGCCGGAGAAAACCGGAGAGTTGGCTGGACAGCCCCCGAGTACGAGTATCAGTTGGACGCGAAAGGTCAAGGTGCTCCGTTAACTTGTGAGACCCGGGAAAACGCCACTGGTAGATCACATGTTCCGGGTGCGATTGAGCCTGTTGTTGGCACGCGGGTCAGGTGGTATAATACAGTTGGTTGTTCCCAAACCCAAACCCAAACTGCGTTTTTCCGTCCTTGTTATCGCAAACAAACGAAACGTCCAACTCATTGTTTTCATTCTCGCGTCCTTGTTGTTTGTGTGTAGGACGTAGCCCCTGTCGGACGGAGAGATTTTGAGAGGAGAGATCCGCCATCCTTGTGAGGCAATCGACTAATTGGGCAAGGGAGATGACCTCGCCTCATCGACGACTCCTGTCCGTCCATTACGGCACCCCGCCGGAAATGTCCGTTTAGGCCCCGAAACAGGGACGCAAACGACAGCGTACTGTACCGTAACCGTAAGGATCATCTGGTGTTGTAGTGGCGCGCGCACGGGAGAACAGCTCAGGGATGGGGATAGCATGCGTGCCTTGAGGAT
>QFFA01006325.1:0-14361 GCA_003316565.1 Russula foetens | reverse complement strand
AAGAAGGGCTGTGCCACGACCACCGTCTTCCGAGTGATCTCGGTCGGAGGGACAGCAAGCTCAAAGTCAAACGACCGAACAAAAGAAAATAAGATGGCTTTCATCCTGATATTCCCCAGAGCGTCCGTCGTGAGTATCCAATAATGCGTTCGTTATAGACAGAGGGACTCACTCGAAGAGAGCAAAGCGGTAGCCAATGCATGCATGCGGGCCAGTGATGAACGTCAGCAGGTTGCCAAAGACGCTAGGCATGGCTTTGACTGCGTCGGGGATGCACTCCCAACGTTCTGGTCTGTAGGTGCAGTTCAAGCCAGATCCCTCTACATTGCATATACAGGCCAAGTTACGCTCACTTGAACTCCTCTGCGTCCTCGCCCCACAATGATTTCAGTTTATGGACGGCAAGAATTGGAACGATGGCGATGTCGCCCTTGCGCAGCCTTATATATATCGTCAGGACTAGAACGCATCGAGGCCTAAGGCACAGAAGTAGGAACCAACTCACCTAAACTCGTGCCGCTTCACACCATGTCGGTCGATAAAGGGTTCACTTAACGGAATCACGACGTCACACTTGGCAACTCGCCCCGTGTTCGTGACCGGGGCATGAAGACGCAGAACCTCACGGATGACGTAGTCGAGATATGTCATTGCATTCAGCTCATCCATGGACGGTGCGTCCGTATAAAATGCACGAGCCTCCGCGTTCAGTTTGGCGCAGGCAGCCGGGTGACATGCGAGAGCGTAGAGGGCCCAAGCAACAGCAGTGCTGAGGACTATATGAGTAAATGCTCGGGTTGCACAACGGATCGGAACAACCTCGTTGTCTCGTGGCCAGCGAGCAGGAAAGTAGGAATCTCTTTGGTAAAAAGAGTGGGCATCAACATTTCAGCCGAGATCACAATATTCTAATTCAGACTCACGCGACAGGATCTCCTCATCAGTCATACGCGAGCCGTCCGGGAGATCTGTAGCCATGTTTGCTTTGATCAAAAGGCTGAGTAGATCCCGTCCCTGGACATTTTTCTTCTCGACACCGCCCTTAGGATTGCTCTCGGTAGTGGCGAGTAGTTCAGCCTTCTTTTGAGAAATCAGCGCCTCGCCAATTGATCGAAGGGTCTCGAGCGTGTTTATAAGCGCACGGGAACGATCAGTAGGCTACTGGCATGTCAAAAAAATGGCCGCCTTAATTGAGGGATGGCGACACACGATCAACCGAGCGGGTGGAAACAGAATTGGAAGGATAAATGTGATGCTGAACGGGTCGAATGTGGTGAATTTGCGGAATCCCTCAGTCACCATATGGGACCCATCTTGATGAAGCGAGCGGAATGAATGGTTGAAGCCTGATCAAACCGATATTTTTTCCGTAAGAGGAGAAGTAACCATTAGACGCGCCACGTACCTGCAAGGCCTATAATGTCCAGCGTAATTTTGTTCAGCCAAAGATATACGTCTAGCCTCAGCGAACCCCCGGATTCGCGAGACTGATCTGTTTGCGTCATTAGGATGTCCCGCATCTAAAGACCTTCAACGACCAGCCAAAACTGGACAAACAAACGTTGAACGAACCTCATTAGCCGTTTCAATAAACAACTGCGAGTATTCCTTGATTTGTGGCAGACCAAATGCCGGACTCTATTTACATGAATCATTGAATTGAATCAAGGAAGCTGACTCGATCTCTGATACAGACCATAATCTTGCGCTGGATAGAAAAGAGGTCAGTATGGTGGTACCAATGTGATTGATGCAAGCTACCTGTTGCTTATGCTTCAAGCCTGGTCGATCGACAAGTCATTATCCAGTCATGGCAAGTATATGGGTTACAAATGTACCTTCAACGAATAGCAACCCTAGATGTCGACACATTAGATGCTGATGTCGTCCAAAAAAGTGAGCTAACCTCTTCCGACGATGTCTCCAAAAACCCGACGACCCGGGCCCTCAGAGGGCTTCTCGAATTCGGGAGCAGTAAATACATAGTTTATCGCTTGCAAATCAGTAGTGAGGACCCTTGTCATCTGGTAAACGTAGGATGAGTCGGATCGAACACATCAAATGGCATGTACACTCACATTGAACAGACCATAATACTTGAAGACAGGACCGTATTGACGAGCCCACTCCAATTGAAGCTTCTGAGAGTCTGGCTCCCATTCCCTTCGAGCAAGACTGCCAGTCAACCAATTCACAGATTTTGGACCTGGAAGGTCCCGGATGGGCGAAGAGAGGTAGTGGAGGACCTTGTTCACAATGACGTAGAGCAAGTACATGATCGGTAGGACAATCACATTAGTGGAGTGAATCGCTTGGAGAGAGCTCGAAACCAAGGCCCGCATTTCTGAGAGCATGTGGACGTGGGCCGCGGGCATGATGGACGGAAGCAAGGCGTTGTCCCCAGGTGATGTGGCGGCGGAGCTCGAGTCACTGAACGGGGATACCTAGCCGTGGGCTGATCCAAGTAATTTATCTAGCCGCTAAGGAGTCCGGAATGCGACATTCGGACGGTACATCGTACCATCTTTCTCGCGATGGTGTAACCATCATGACACCAATTTAATGACAACAGGATTTTCAAGAAAACCGTAAGCTTCAGCGTTAGGCCCCCTATAATGAGTTTTTCTTTTCCCGGAGTGATAAGGAACAGGGGCTTGTTCGACCGACTACAGTACTGTGCTGTGCTGTACTGGTTCTTACATTACAAGACATAACGGCCCGCCAGTCGACGGTACCGCTCGGCATCTGACGCCATTCCGATGACAAATTAACAATGCGAAACTCCCATTGTCGAGCGATTGATTCATCCTGTCTCTTGTCGTGAATGTGAAAATTATGGACTGAGTACACTGTCGCTTGTCGCATAGGGCGCGTAGGCGTAGGAAATAAATACTACGTTAATGGCCTGTTGTTGGGGAGGCGCCAGTGGCGTCCTTGGGCGTAGTACAGGCGTCCTCGGTACTGACGCGTACTGGCGCCCTAATACCGACGTCCTCAGGCTACTCTGTACTACACGCACACTCAGCGTACTTGCGCAGCCGCCATGTGCTTCAATTGAACACTGCAGTATATTGTATGCTGGACACCTGTCTGCTTTGTTGTGCCTCTCTGAATATCGTGTTCATCCAACTTGTCGCTAAAAATAACAGTTTCGTACACTGGTAGACTGGGCTTGTCCTCGCATGTGGGCACGCCCTCGAATCCATTCCCCTTGTTACGTCCCGTCTTCGTTCTATGCCGAATCTGGGCCTCTCGCTTGTCCTTACCACTTCGTGTGTGGCGATCTTCATCAGTTGTGACACCCCCTGAGCTGGTTGCCATAGCGTGTCGCTCTGCGTGTTATTCCAGATAGAACCGGGAGTGCGGCAACCCAGCGAGGGAGGTCTTAGATTGAAGGCCGATCATAAGCACGCCATCGAGACAGCATGATGGTCATAAGCGATCATGATCGAGTCAACAATGGAGACTAGAGTTGAACAATGGTCAAAATGCACCCACCAGCCCACATCCGCGACAGAGGTTTGCCTGGTCTATAGCCCTCCGCCGCGCGGCGTGGTTTGCAGCATCTTCTCCATGTGTTCGAAGGTAAGCAAGTGGGATACACAAGTCGTACGATCGGCTGTCCCTATGACCACGACGCGTCAAGATCATGCCGCTCTTGGGTCCCGCGCTCGATAGTATCATGGTGATGCGTCCAGGGTACATTTGTTCAGCCTCATCAAAGAGATAAGCACCTTGACAGAAAACGGGAGCTTGGATTCTCGGCCAATTTCCGTAGAATATATGAGTTGTGATTGTTCGAATTAGCGAGCCCGCCTCTTCAACACGCTTCACGTGAGTTACGTCGTAGGTTGACCAGGTCCCGCATACGAATATAAATATTCAACAGTCCGCGATCCTAGAGCTGGAGGGTGTCTGCATGTCGATGAGGAGGCCCACCATCATCTCCTGAAGTTGTCTACGCGTGTCATCGTAGCTACTCCGGCCACGCAGATTGATGTCGCCTCTTCATTTTAGTTCAACTACCGTGGAACTCTCGGGAAAGGGCTGTACCTCTCCGAACGCTCTTTCTTCCATGAGGAATTGTAAACAGTTATGCAGAGTGGAGATTGTCGCTTCCCGGGCTCACGAAAGATCCATCCATCAGTGGCTTGTACGTACCAGTCCTTGTCCAGTGTTATATGCTAACAACAAGACACCACCTCCGTGAGTGACATGACCAGTTGTTAAAAGTGGTGGTAAAGCACTCGAGGATCTCATTGGCACGCCAAGGCACCAAGCTCGACTACGGTGGTCATGGGAGATTTTCATTCCCGATGTCTTGGATTAACCCTCGCGCCTTCAGTCCAACGGGTGGCGCCACTGTGGTACCACAGTGTTTCACTTACCACGAGTATTGACACCGGGCCTCGGGACTTTCGAGGATCCTACAAGCTTAAAGTATCGCCACGATACTCAACGAAGAGGACGCACCTACTTTCACTTTCTTAGGAAGTCCCAGTGTGATAGGGTAGTCCGCTACTAAATGCCTCGAGTAAAAATCACAAACATTTCCATTTGCTGACTTTGAATGGGATGAACAATGTCCGCATGACAGGGTTGAGATGAACAAGGACGACGAGTCCCTCTCGACGCCACCGATTCCAGGTCAATTGAAGCGAGAGGCGAAGGTCAACGGCTCTACGTACATTATGTATCCATATGCCATGAAGCTGGCGTGACGGAATAAGCATGAGTGACACAATTACTATCCAGACGGGCAATCATCTTGTTAGTATGCTCCCCGTTAATATGTTAATTGCTTTCGACTTTGGAATATTGACCGTGTAGTTACAGAGAGTATAGCACGCCAGCTCTGATCGTCTTGTTAGAGGCTTAGCTACGACGCCAGAACTCTGGAAGTAGATTTGGATGAGATTTTTGTAACTCTACCGACACGTGGCGCACGCCGCTTTGGAATTACAGCTTGAAAGTATGAGGGTAACGTCAGTATCGTGAGTACGTAGGCGTGCAGTGGCAAGGTGGCCTACAGACGCATGCGGGATGTGACGAGGGAGCTCCTAGATATGAGGTGCCATAAGGCAGGCTTGGTGGATACGTGACGGAGACGGACGACCGAGTGTAGGCGAGTGCTCAGCATGGGTCTCGGCACGAATCCAGTGGAAAAACTAGTTGACATGTACATACCAATGTGCTTTGCATATTCAAATCCCACCTATCCCTTTTTTCAATCCCATGGTACTTTTGGTGTGGGAGTCGCAAATTCTCTGGCTACACAGTCTGTTAGTGTCCGTACCTTTGGTAGTTCCATCGCCGGCCTCGGGGGATGTCCATGCCCACCAGGTACAACTGGAAACACGGCCACAGAATCCCTTCTCTGCATCTGAATATTCTTCTTATTCTGTGCCTGGCGACCTCGAAGCTCTGGTGGCTCTTGGATAAAGGAAAAGTTGGGGCTAATAATTTCAGTCGGATGGCGAAGGCTGTCCGGTTGCATAGAGGACGAGGGAGTCGGACTCAACCAGAAGCCAAGGTGTAATCAGTGTACAGATATTCTGTAGCGGTATGCATACAACAGGCTCGACACTGTTCAGAGTAAGGGCAGTGGGCAGCCGTACGGGTTGGAGACGTTCGGTTGTTTCCGAAGATAATTTGCAAGAATTTTTCCGCGAAACGCGTTGAAATCGAACTCGAGAAACTTGGCAGCGAGCGTCTCCGCCGCTTTGCGCAAAATAACCACACCATGCCAGACTCGTTCTTCGCTACAAAAACGCGCAAGCGGAAGCGCGTATCTGTAAAAGATTCGGGCCCCTCCTCTAGCAAAAAAGTCCTCAAGACGAGCAATGGTCGCGTATCCGCGAAGGGTATAGGAAAGGCCCGCGCGGCCGACGAGGAATTGCACTCGGGTGGAAGTGGATCTGAGGCATTGGACGATATGGACCTTCGAGTGGACGAGAAGGATCCCAACGAGAGCGGTGATGAGGACGCAGGTGAGACCCCTGCTGAGAAGAGACTTCGTCTTGCGAAGCTTTATCTCGAATCTATTACGGAGGGCCTCGGTGCGTCTCTTCCCCCCGACTCCTACAGTCCTGGCATTCATCACTCTACGTTCCCAGCGGATGGTGAGGTAGATGCAGCGGAAATCGACAGGGAATTGATATCTGCTCGCCTCAAGCAGGATGTTCTCGAAAATGCAGGCAAGTTACATTTATTTGTGGCAGATTCTGTGAGTACCTTTTCGTAGCTTATGATGACCGCATGTATGTGCATGTACCGACTCCCCATCCCATGTAGTTTGACATTTCGCGACCTCCACCCACACTTCGGACACGGGGTCACAGATTTTCCGTCACCTCTGCCGTTGCTTCTAGCGATGCACGCTTCCTTTTCACGTCTGGAAAAGAGGGTTCTATCATCAAATGGGACTTGCGCACTGGTTCCAGGCTTGCCACCTTTCCCAAACTACGGCTTGGAGGCGGCAAGGGCAAGGAGAAGGCGACAACCACAGAAACCCCTGGGCACAGCGACGAGGTCCTCACCCTTGCCATAAGTGATGACGGGAGGTACCTTGCCAGTGCGGGCAAGGATCGCAGGTTGTGCGTGTGGGATGCCGAGAAAGGTGAATGGATTAGAGGTTTCGGTGGACATCGAGACACCATATCTGTGCGTGTACAATCTCGTCCAACGTCTGCAGTCCTTTCATGCGTCATACCCTTTTACGGATTAGTCTATAGCGTTCCGGAAGGGAACGCAGCAATTATACACGGCGTCCTACGACCGCACGATAAAATTATTTGACTTATCTGTAATGGGGTATGTGGAAACGCTATTTGGCCATCAAGATTGCATTCTCGACCTTGATGCGCTGCGCGCAGAAACTGCGGTCAGCGTCGGCGGGAGGGACAAAACGATCCGCTTTTGGAAGGTCGTGGACGAAACCCAACTCGTGTTTCGCGGAGGCGGTCGAAGCTCGGTAAGGGAGCTGTTAGAGGGTGGCGGATTCGCGGATGTCGACGAGGACGACCGGGGCGATGGGAAGAAAGAGGGTCAGTCGGAGAAAAAGTACATTGAAGGGAGTCTCGATTGTGTTGCCATGATCGATGAGTCCACTTTCCTTAGTGGTGGCAACAGCGGGTGAGTTCCATCGCCATCACGGACAAATGTCGGACGACAGCTGATGCCTTCCTTCAGTTCAATATGCTTATGGACAACTCAGAGGAAGAAACCCGTATTTACGCAGGCGGTCGCCCATGGTTTTACTGAAACAGTTTCGGAAGCTGTGGGCCTTATTCGTACGCCACGGTGGATAACAGCTCTGGGGACATTGCGTTACTCAGACCTCTTTGCTTCCGGTAAGCGTGCGCTTGGATTTGTGGTGGGCAAACCTTAACACATGCGCCTAGGGTCGTGGGATGGTCAGATTCGTCTTTGGAAGGTGGATCCGAAGATGAAGTCCTTTTCCCCCATGGGGAGTTTCCCTGTCCCAGGTGTCGTCAACTCATTGCAATTTGTATCGCCTGGGAAGGGTTCATTGGATGGAGCTTCGTGGGCGTGGATGCAGACCGGGACAGATGCACCCCTTAATGCAAGCGGGGCCTCGATGAAAAAGTCGGGACCAATTCTGTTGGTAGCAGGGGTTGGTCAGGAGCCGCGACTAGGTCGCTGGGTGGCTGTGAAGGAGGATGGTGCACGAAATTGTTCAATCGTCATGGCTTTACACCCTCGGACAGTACTATGACATTGAACCTCGCTGGCATTTCCACCGTCTAAGCGACTTACGTAGAACGTAGGATGATCTGTGATCAACCACCCTTATCAGACGCCTCGCACGAGCCGAGGGTTGGAGTCATGCGGCTTCACGTTGTCAGGCCGAATTTTTACCACAACAGTGCAATTCGTGGCCATGTTCCAGAGCATATCCGGGCTCTCCGTGCCTCGTGGTATCGTAAAAAATTCTCTCCCCCGCCTTTATCTCAGCAGGAGCAGCAGCACCAGTCAAGGAAGCGCCATGCGTGGACTCACAGTCGAAGCGTTAAACCCTTCCATACTCAACGTCCAGTACGCCGTACGCGGCGAGCTGGCCATCAAAGCCGAGGAATACCGCGTGCGACTCAAAGGGGGTGCGAAGGACCTACCGTTCAACAAAGTCATCTCGTCGAACATCGGGAACCCGCAACAGGCAGGGCTTGATCAGCCTCCAATCACCTTTAACCGCCAGGTGGGGCCGCAAACCGTGTTCTGGCGCTCCGATCGCGTGCTGACTTTGTTTTTTCGGGAATCTAACTTTTGGGGGTGGCGGGCGTTGTCGTTCGTGCTGGCGATGTGGGCAACAACAGGTGGCGGCATTGATGGAGTGGCCTGCACTCGCTGAGCTGGCAAGAGATGCGTTCCCCGAAGATGTTATCGCCCGAGCAAAGGAGCTCCAAAGCGAAATTGGATCCATCGGAGCTTACTCGCACAGTCAAGGTGTCCCTTTCATCCGGAAGAACGTCGCGAGGTTCATCGAAGGTCAGTCTATCGTCACCCCTTGCTGTAATCCCTCGCACCACCAAATCCTCCCAAATCCCCCTCCCACTCTCTCCCATCTCGTCTTCCATCAAGGGGGGATCTGCGGTTCCCCCTTCCCCAACCCGAGCCCAGAACTCATATCCCCGCCTGTTTTTTTTTCTCTTTCCCAGAACGAGACGGCTACGCCTCAGACCCAAACCACGTCTTCCTGACCGCTGGCGCCTCCGCGGGTGTGACGTTGCTCATCTCGGCGCTCATCTCGAGCCCCAAGTCCGGCATCCTCATTCCGATCCCGCAGTACCCGCTGTACACGGCGACGCTCGCGGCGCACGCAGGCGTGGGGATCCCCTACCACCTCGACGAAGAGGCGGACTGGGCGACGTCCGCGCCTGAAATCGAAGCCGCGATCCGCAAGGCGGTCGAGGAGGGTATCGAACCCAAGGCGCTCGTGATAATCAATCCGGGCAACCCGACGGGCGCACTGCTCGACGAGCCGACGATGCAGCGCCTCGTCCGTCTCTGCGAGCAACACGACCTCGTCCTGCTCGCGGACGAAGTCTACCAGTCGAACCTGCACGCGCGCTCGACGCACCCCTTCACCTCGTTCAAAAAGGTCGTCCGCGCGCTCGACTCGCACGTCCCCCTCTTCTCCTTCCACTCCATCTCCAAGGGCGTCACGGGCGAGTGCGGCAGGCGCGGCGGATACTTCGAGTGCACCAACGTGTCCGACGACATCCTCGCGCTCCTCTACAAGATGGTCTCCGTCGGCCTCTGCCCGCCACTCGGCGGCCAGGTCGGCGTTGACTGCATGGTCCGCCCACCACGCCCCGGCGACGCCAGCTACGCGCTCTGGAAGTCCGAGACGGACGCGACGCATGCCGCGCTCGCGCAGCGCACCAAGACGATGGCAGCGCGCCTCAATACGCTCGAGGGCGTATCCTGCGTCGACTCGCCTGGCGCGCTCTATTTGTACCCACGCATTCGCCTGCCCGCCGCCGCGATCGAGGCCGCACGCGAGGCGGGAAAACAGCCCGATACGTTCTACGCGCTCGAGCTGCTGGACGAGACCGGTATCTGCGTTGTGCCTGGGAGCGGATTTGGGCAGAAAGAGGGTCAGTACCACTATCGACTCACGTGCCTCTGCCCGGGCGTAGAGGAATACGTCAGTGCATTGGAGCGGTTCCATCGCAAGTTTATGGAGCGTTATGGGGGCCTGTGACATGTTTGAGATCATGCTTTTAGAGTTAGTTAGAAACAACTAGTACTACGAATACGAAACCTGGGCCTCAGATCCGAATGGCTTGAGATAACGAGTTTAAATGCATGTATTATGTTGCAACTACGTAGTAATCATACAGCCAAGTGCGCGGAACATGCCGTGCCCAGAAACCCAGGTACTGTAATGTAGCACACGTCACAAGAATGAAGTAATGAATAGAGGATATGATCAGAATAACATAGATATGGATCCAGGGTAAGAAGCGTCATACGAGTCCGACGATGTATGCGTAAGGTCCGGGGCGGACGAATGGTAAGACAACGCATAAGGAGGAACTACGTCATCTGTGATGTCCGAAGCCAGGCGGCGCACACGGGACAAAGAAGGGGGGATGAACGAGCCCGAAGAGACACCGTTCGGGTCGTCTATCGAGGATGGATAGTGGCTGGAAAGGTCGCTCGCGACAGAGGAAGTGGAGGAAGCTCTACTCCTCGGTGGGGGGACAGAGAGCATGGGAACATCAAAGGGAATGCAACGTTGTGTACGATCAGCGGCAAAAGTGGTGGCTAGTAAATCACCTCCTAGTTCATGATCGTCGCAGCGACGCTGACACCTAACGCAATAGTCGCCAACACGCATCCTCTGATCACTGGCGCAGATGCACTGCGACGTGGGCTCGTGGAACACATCGGGTAAACTGTCGAGCGTTATCGGCATCGGTTCGACGATCCGGGGAAGGTCGAATATCGAATGATCTGCCATCTCCTGTTTCGAGCCATCGTCGAACGACGGGGGGATCATCGGAATATTCTTGATCCACTCTTCTAAAGGTTCAAACTGTTGGGGTATCCGTCCATCTTGGGGTGTCGTCGGCGGCGTCGGAGCAGGGTGAGGAGGAGGAACCTCGGAAGGACGCAGGCATCCACTACACGAACCCGGATTGGAACAAGCCTCTCGACTGGACCAAGCGATCGGGCCTCTGTGCTGTAAGCAAGACAGGCACGTACACGTTTCACCGCAGGCGCAGAAGCCCCGGAACCCGGCTGGGAATTCTGGCGAGTCCAACTCATCCTGTAAATCCGAAAAAGACGAAGGAGGGAACGTCTTCTGAGAAAGTGAATGCCCCGAACTGTCACTGGACCACGCCACAAGATCTAATGACTGATGCGCCAAGCCATTCTCGGAGAGGCTGTCCACATGTCCTTCTTCGGAAGAATAGTGATGCTCCTCCCAGGCGCGACCATAAGGGCTAAAAAATGTGGATCCGTGGGAGAAACGGTGATTGTGGGGATGAGGGTGTGATGCAACGTGTTGTTCGCTTGAAGTTAGTTGTGGGTAAGGACGAGGAAGAACGGGTCGCAACGCGTGCAGGCTGACCGGCACAGGGGCTGTCATAGCGCTCGTCGGTGAGATCGGTGGAGGTGCTCCATGGTCTTTGGCTTTAGGGCGACTAGATTTCTTGGCACTTGAACAATGGCAATCTGAACCATCCTTGCAGCGACAAACACGGGCTGCGAGAGACCAAATATGAGTACGATAAGAATAAGGGGGGCATCCCCGAAGAGATACTCACTTGTCAGATCTATTGAAGGGGTCAAGTCAGTCGAACGCGTGGCAACCGACGCCCCGAGGAATTGAGGCAATCCATCGGGGAACGCGGCGCTCGCTAAAACCCTGGCTAAACTACCTGGAGTGTGGGGGTAGTCCCTTACGGATTAATTCTTCCGTGACGGATCGAATCTGAAGGTTGGCTCACCTTTCTTACGACCAAGGGGAGGCTCTTTATCTAGAGGGAGTTCTTTGGCTTCGCACATGCACTTGACGTGGACTTGCTTTGTCTTTCGGAGTTCACGACAGTGCTCGCATTGGGTGATAGGTCGGCCCTTCTTCTTGATCTCAAAAAGAGGGCGATCTGTATGTTTGCAGGCAGAGGAACGATGGCCCTTGATACAGGCTTCACTATAGGTCGATCAGGTATGAGTAACCGAGAAAACACTGGGGGGTAGATAGGAGAAGTGCGATCAACAGACATACCAAGCGTATTTTTTGTCACTAATTAGAACCTGAACAGTAGGAAGGCAGGGTGGGAGGAGGTAAGAAAGAGGGAGACGGATGGGGGAGGGAAGGTGAGGAGGGAGATGAACTCACCATTATGAGCGCAAAAATTTGGAGTGAGTTAGACAGAGATAGATCGCCTGGGACAAAAGTCAGTGTCGACTTGTCCACTAACGCTCTGAGAGCGATTGTTATTGGGACTGGAAGACGGACTGGCAAAGGCTGTTGCTGTTACGGATAAAACACATCAGCAAGGGAGGTAGTCTCGTCAGAGGAGTCGTTTAAATGGGAGCGCACGTTGGTCTAAATACCACAAGAAGGCCAAACAGGACACAATAGCATTAGTCCCTCAGGCCAATAAAGGGAATTGGTTCGCAGATACTATATTGGGCTCCGGTGCTCCGGGCTCGACGGAGGTAAGCCGGAATGAGCGCCGAGGGGGGTTCGTGTTTTCTAGAGAAAGGTTTGGAGTCTGTTGGGCCCTGACTGTCCTGCCTGCCTGCCTGCCGCCGCCCCCAGCCCGCCTTCCCCTACACGCTCTCTACGCTCAACCAAAAATGCAAGAAGGTCGTGTACCTCGGTGAGTTTTCCTTCCCCCCTTTGTCTTCCAATCGATCGTCCCTTAATCTGCTCCACAGCGTCAAAAATAGGGCACCTGCTGCCATCCAAGTCAGTTTAACCATCTATCTCTTCCAGAAATTTCTCCTCATCGTTTCCCTTAGATCACTGCGGAACAACTACTTAGAGAAGTATGGGTACTACATCTCCCGCTACGACACCCACTCACCCTCGTCTTTAGGCCCAAGAAAGACAAGAGTCTCAATTCCGCGCGCCGAGACAACGCGTCGAAGACTTCGAAGAACTTCATGAATATCGCGGGCGTAAACGTAAAGAATTCGAAGAGCGTATTCGTCGCACTCGAGGGAGCATGTCAGTCCTAGCTCTTCCCTTCTTTCCATTCCGCCAATACCCTCACCTATCGTAGAAAGGAATGGATACAGTACGCCAGCTGGGAAGCCTCGCAGAACGAGTTTGCACGCGCTCGCTCAGTCTTTGAACGCGCTCTCGACGTGGATTCCCGGAGTGTGCCTCTCTGGCTCACCTACACCGAAACAGAGCTCAAGTCTCGCAATGTTCAACATTCGCGTAACCTTTTCGATCGCGCCGTCACTCTCCTCCCCCGCGTAGACCAGCTCTGGTACAAATACGTTTATCTAGAAGAGCTTCTCCAAAACATTGCGGGTGCTCGGCAGGTCTTTGAACGATGGATGGCCTGGGAGCCGGATGACAAGGCATGGCAGGCCTACATCAAGCTCGAGACTCGTTACAACGAGCTGGACCGTGCCAGCGCTATTTACGAGCGCTGGGTCGGGGTTCGCCCTGAACCTCGTGTGTGGGTCAAATGGGGGAAATTTGAAGAGGAACGTGGCAAAGTTGACAAGGCGCGCGATGTGTTCCAGACGGCGCTCGAGTACTTCGGCGATGAGGAAGAGCAGGTGGACAAGGCCCAGGCAGTTTTTGGTGCTTTTGCCAAGATGGAGACGCGCCTGAAAGAATATGAGCGTGCGAGGGTGATTTACAAGGTAGTGTTTGTTTTCTTCCTAATCCCATCCCTACAACCTTTTTTTTTTCTCTAAGCGCGTGTTTACAGTTCGCATTGGAGCGTCTCCCACGCTCAAAATCGGCCAACTTGTATGCGGTGTACACAAAATTCGAAAAGCAGCATGGCACGCGTACAACACTGGAGTCTACGGTGCTTGGAAAGCGTCGGATCCAGTATGAAGAAGAACTTTCACATGACGGTCGGAATTATGATGTTTGGTTCGATTACGCTCGTCTCGAAGAGGGTGCCTACAGACAATTACGAGAAGAAGGCGCTACCGCGGAGGAGGAAGAACAGGCTGTGGCCCGCATACGTGAAGTGTACGAGCGAGCCGTTGCACAAGTGCCGCCAGGAAACGAGAAGCGCCACTGGCGGCGGTACATCTTCTTATGGCTCGATTATGCACTGTTCGAGGAAATCGAGACAAAAGTCTGTTACTAGCTAACCCTCTTTCCTGCATTGTTGCAACTGATGCCCCTTCCAGGACTTTTCTCGGACGAGGGAGATATACCAGACAGCCATGCGACTCGTGCCACATAAACAATTTACATTTGCTAAGTTATGGTTAATGTATGCGCGATTTGAGGTCCGGCGACTCGACTTGCCCGCCGCGCGAAAAGTTCTTGGCACGGCCGTCGGAATGTGCCCCAAGGAAGCTTTGTTCAAGGGTTACATCCAGCTGGAATTCGATGTATGGAAACTCCGTCTGCTGTCTCATCCCGTGACACTGACCCACCGGTTTTCCTTCTAGCTCCGAGAATTTGATCGCGTTCGAACCCTCTACGAGAAGTACATCGAGGCGCGCGACCCCTTTTTCCTCTTCGTCGTCTTTTCAGGTCTATTGACGCCCGTGCCCATCCTCCCACAGTTCGATCCTACAAACTCCGCAGCATGGATCAAATATGCGGAGCTCGAGACGCAGCTGGCGGACTACAGTCGCGCAAGGGGTATTTTCGAGCTCGGCGTCTCTCAGACC
>QFFA01006296.1:0-15579 GCA_003316565.1 Russula foetens | reverse complement strand
AGATTATGTGGCATACGGTGTGGTGCTTCACCTGTGCGAGCTCGAAGGGGGGAACGGGGTTGATGCTGCATGCTGTGAAGACGATCACGATGCAGTTATAGTCATGGCTGTGGCAGGTGTCGGCGATGCGGGACACCTTACCTTTGCTTTGTCTTGCATTCTTCTTTCTGACTTCCTGTCATACATGCCATTCCTTCCAGGGTGCTCCACGGACCCATACATAGTCTGCATGCTAAGACCCGATGTTATCATCGTTGTTATTATAGCTGTTGCTTTTGCTGGCGATGCTGCTGCTGTCGTCGTGGGGTGAAGTGCCTTCGACCCTGTTGTCGAACCCATCGCCGCCTGGATCGTACACATGTGGTCACCGCTGAGTAGTGAGGAAGAGAGGGAGGGGAACCAAAAATGAAGGCGAAGGTGGTTGCACGGCGGTGATGACGAGGGGATACATGGCGGGCACAGCACTCCAATGTGAGGAGCGCGAGCGGTGTGAACATATGTAGCCGTTAGCAAGCTCGGGTGGGTCACGGCAATCAACGCGGGGAGATGTGAGCAGGCAAAAGGGGGTCAGTGACGAAAGAAGATGCACCGAGTGGCCTGTATATGAGCTTGATGCCGCTGGCGGCTCGACAGCAGTGACCTCCGTGTGGTTAAAGAGGTAGGGGTGTGCTGGCTGAATGGGGCGGAAGGTGGGTGGCACTGCTGTGGGCGGACGAGCGGTGAGACCAATCAGCAAAAAAAATGCGAGGGTGAGGGACGCACCGAGGAGCGTGAGAGGGGACTGCTCGTCTAAGTGCAGATGGGTGCGACGATGCAGGAGGTGACGCCCCGTCTGTTAAGCGTCCTTGAATCTTCGTGCTGGAGAAGCGGGATGGTGGTGAGGGCAGTGTTAGGGCGAAGCACACAGGACCGGGGGAAAGAGACTCACCTATTCATACAAACAAAACACCGTGGGCTCCTCGTCGTGGTTGCTGACTTTCCCATCCACGGAGGTTGATGAGGTAGGGGTGCAGGCGGGTGCAGGGGCGGTGTTCGTCGAGACCTTGCGACGGCGTGGTTGCTTCGGCCTCTGAGTGGGCTTGGGTGTGCGCACGAGGTGGGAAAGCATTCTGCTTTCATGCGTGTTAGCGTGTTGCAATTGCAATTGCAACAGTGCTGAGTCGGCTACCAAAGCTGAGCTGTAATCTAGCCGGAAAAAGCCGGCGTTTGCTGGGTTCGGCTAGCTGCCTCCGTTTTTTTTTTTTTGGATTCGATTACTGTGCGCTTCGGGGTACAGAACCCCACGTAGCACTTCATGTGTGGACTTTTTACTGCCTGCCTCCGGTTTCCCGAGCCGAGCCTCGGCGGGTCACCGCCCATCGTCCATGGGAAATGATGCCAGCTAATCTGGCCGAAAAAGCTGCAACTAAGCCAAGTCGAACCGGATCAATCGGTCCCATAGCTGTAGCCGGGAAAAGCCGCAGCTTGGGTGAGTCGCGTCACTGTATATCGGGTTTCCGTTGGCAGGTTACTCTACTTAACATAACCCCTTAGGACTCACTTTGGTGACAGGCAATGTCAAAAATGGAGCCTTAGAAGCGGGAATCAAACTCAAGAACTTCATAGACAGACATGACAGCATATTTCCCATACAAAATGGTATGAAGAGGCCGCTTGTTATCCTAGCGTTTGACGAGGCACATCATCTCACGGAGTTCCGGAACAATCGAGACTGGTCCATATACTCAGAATTACGCCGCTGCTTGTGCCAGTTCATTGGCGTTCCTATCTTTACTCTGCTTCTGTCGACGGCGGGAAATTTTCTGTCTTTTCTCTCCGGACAGGCAATCAGAAACACGACATCCCCAGAAAGACACCACATAGAAAAATATGTTTTCAAGCGTAGCGTAGCCTGAGCCTGGCATTGCCTACATTACCCAAACTCTCTCTGTCCCTCTTGGGACCGTCTTTGAACTCACACGCGTAGACTTAACCACCTATGCTACACGAGGATCGACACTCAACTGGTAGGACCCTATTGTCGCTATTGAATTCTGAAACTTGTGACGTGATGAACTTGAAGGCTTTGATGTGGCCAAAAATCTGCTGGAAAACAAGAAGTACAAACCAAAGCAAGTGAATGTCGGTGTGACATTTCACACCTTCTTCCAAACTGTGGTTCGGATTTAGACGTCTCCACATCTCTGGTATCCCACTCGCGGGATTGTATAACGGAAGATCCCTTGGTCGCGCAGCGGACCCACCTTTTTGACTGGAGAATACAAGAAGGCAAGCCCGAGCGGGAATAGTGCAGCTACCAGATATTCGACTCCGACTCACTCAACTTCAGTATCGACTGCGATCGGCGGCTCTGTAGTAGCCTTTTTCTCCCACGAATGTGTCTCAGAACTGAAGGAAGTTGACCCATATTCTCTTCTAGGCTCCATACGATCCTTCTATCGATGCTTGACAGCTGCCACCGCCACTGCGGAGCAGTCATCAAGTCATTTCCAAACATGGGTACGTTTCGGAAGCTACCATTAGAAACACTAGTACTGGGGACTTTGAACGGCGCCGCTGAATCGAGTTGAGAATTCCCCAGAACACAAAACGGGGTTGCCTCTCACGATTCCGCACGTTACATGGTATATGTAAGTCCCTTGGAGGTGTGAGATGAGAACGGCTCGATCATGTGTTTTTCTCAAAAGAAATTGATCCGGACATAGACTTTTTCGCACCAGGGTCCGCGGTTCCGCGTGCTAATGGCAGGGTTCAAAGTGCGAACGTTCCGTGAGCCAGGAGTAGACAGTCTCACTAAGTGGAGCTTCAATATCCACAGGTGATAGGTATTTCGAACATGGATACAAAGATCGTGATACGCAATGAACAGTTTCAACACCCTTCCTTCGATCGCGCTGTCCGAGCTATTCGGTTAGTATGGGAGGATGGGCGTAGGGAACTCTATTTGATCGAGCGTAGCATTGATTGATCCAAGCACTATTTTGACGATAACATCTGAACGAAGCTGCGGCTCTGTCTGGTTAAAGATAATCGTGTCTACCATGTCCTGATACATCACAATCGGATCAGTTTCACATAGCTGGAATAATAATTCGTTATTACTGACGCGAACCCCATGGGTTGGGCCAAGATTGTCATCTAGTTCTTTCAACGCAGCAGTGGCGTTGGGATCGTCACCTATTTGAACAAATTGGATGCCAAGTTGGCGCAGCGGGACATTCTTTGCGTCCAGGCGACGTGCAAAATTGACGATTACGGACCGAGGGTCATCGGCTGAGATCCAGGTCAGTTATCGTTCGACATCACCTAGTCCATCAAGGGGCTCACTGGGAACACCATCAGTGATGACAAGGATGCTGATGGGCTTGTGCCGGAGACCGGGTTCCTCAACCCTCGGAGCGTAGATGTCCAGGATCTGCTTGAGCCTGGCGCCAATAGGTGTTTGGCCTGCAAACGAATGAGCAACGGAAATGCAGACTGCACGGGTGACAACCTTCCGGGGTGATGTTGTTAAAGAAGTTGCGAACTGCCGATTCAGCCTGGTCAAGGATAAGTTTGGACATTGAGGGTGAAGAAGACAAACAACTTACTCGGAGATCGAGCTTGTACTGGGGACTGTTGAGGCAGTATAAATCTAGACCCTCTCCTCCTTTCAGACAGGACAACTCAGCAACGCCAGCCAAGGCGTCGCGTGCTTCGGACCACAACGGGCCATCCATCTGAAGCAATGAAAGTGTCAGATGGTACCTCAGACGAGGTGGTGTGAACTCACTGAATCGGAGTCGTCGACAATAACGACGAGCTTGAAATCACTGTGGCCAGGATCAATGACCATACAAATGGAAAGTAGCACCACTCACGCAAGGGTCACCTGGGGATTGACCGTTGGTCGGGGGACGGTCGTTGATCTGAGCAATATTTTGACGATGAATTCCGCACGAAGCTGCAACTCTGTCTGGTTAAAGGGGGTCGTGTGCACCATGTCCTGAGATGATGGGATCAGTTTTGTCAAAGTGAATAATCGACGTAGTTGCTAACCCGGATGCCATGGACCGGCCCAAGATTGTCATCTAGTTCTCTCAACGCATCAGTGGCGTTAGGATCGTCGCCTATTTGAACAAACTGGATGCCAAGTTGACGTAGCGGGACATTCTTTACGTCCAGGCGACGTGCGAAATCGATAATCACAGACCGAGGATCATCGGCTGGGATCGGGGTCGGTTGTTATTCGACATCACCTACACTATGACGAGACTTACTAGGGACGCCATCAGTGATGACAAGGATGTTGATGGGCTTGTGCTGGAGGGCAGGATTCTCGATCTTCGGAACGTAAATATCCAGGACATGCCTGAGCCTGGCACCAGTCGGTGTCTGGCCTATGGAGGAATGAGCAACGAATATGCACTGGCTGACGGCACAAATCACGACCTTCCGGGACGATGTCGTTAAAGAAGGTACGGACTTCCGTTCCACCCTGGTCAAGGATAAGTTCTGACATTGTGGGTAAAAAGGAAAACCGACTGACTCGGAGATCAAGTCTGTACCGGGAACTGTTGAGGCAATATATATCTAGACCCTCTCCTCCTCTCAGACGGGACAACTCCGCAACACCTGCTAAAGCGTCACGTGCTTCGCACCACAGCCGTCCGTACATCTGAAGCAACGAAAGATGTCAGACGATACCTCAGATGAGATGGTGCGAACTTGCCGAGTCGGAGTCATCGACAATCACGACAAGTTTGAAATCACTGCGGCCAGGATCAAAGACTAAACGAATGGAAGGTATCACCACTCACGCAAGGGTCGCCTCAGACGCTGCTGTCGATGGAAGGGAAGTGGGAAGTGGTTGGTACATCCAGCGGGTGGGTATGTTAACCTCAACAAGTACCTCATAGGTGTCGACCTGAGCTTAAAACATGAGCGAAGGACAAGGCGGTATGTACGAAACAAAACGGCTTACATCACGTTCTTTTCCATGATACGAAATGCATGCACCAAGCCTGAAATGCCGTCCCGCTTTTCCGAGCTCTGTGATCGGGTTCACATCGACAAATTATTGTGCTGAATCATCGGGTAATGCATTGAACTCACCTATGGTACCCTAGAAAGCCAGAAGTCAAAGCTGGTATCAGTGGAGTAAAGTGGAAATCCGACCTCGTAAAACGTTCGGGCAATGTGCCATGGACCCCTGCGGTCCACACCACCAATGATGGCATTCGGGGGGATAGCATGGCCCTCTACATATACCTACGGTAAACGTAAATCTCTGGGGAGGGGTGACGTGATTGGAGAGGAGCACCCAAGCGACCGGGGAAGGGAATCCATTGCGCAGGCATTCAGCGGTTGTTGCCTGTGCATTCGCTTTCCACTGCAAAAACGTCTTGTAGGTCTTCTGGATCGGCGAAGGACCCTCAGGAACCGGGGTAACTGACCACGCGGATCTAGAGGGAGACCTCCCAACTTGTGCGGGAGAAGATGGACGAGAAGATGGACGCCTAGCAAGCCTGGAAGGTTGCATCGGGAAGGTATGCAAAGGCTGGGTAGCTGACGGGGAGGCAGCGTATACATCAGGGGGATATGTCTGTAGCTTGTCCATGACGGCCGACAAGGGTGTCTGGGGCCCGGGGGGTTCTGTAGGGGTGTTAGGTCCGGGACCCCAGCCTGGGTAGGGCCGCGACGCTGGAAACGAATAATCAGAGGCCATAACGGCACTTGTGACTGTGAAGGCGATAGCTAAGTTGAAGTGGAACATTAAGAGGGGTTCTTATAGTCCAATAGGATACGCCATAAGCCATTATTACTGCAAAGTTAGGAATCTCGCAAGCAAGCTACTATATGCAACGAGGCATAGCATTCCCACGAATACGGACGTTCAGGGGGTGAGCGCACACAGCGAAGTGGAGTGGTGAAACGTCGAACGTTCACGAAAGAGAATATTCTGATAGCTTTTGTGCGATCACTTGCTGTGATTGTGCGCAAGGTATAGACATGAGGTTGAGGTAGATTGGTAGGATATCGGTGAACCTAATGTATTCCGAGCGCCCCATGTCACGAGTTGACTACAAGGAGTATGAAGCCCACCACAATCGCACCTATCGTGGCGATTACAATCCATAGTGGAAGTCATCGTGAGCTCGCATCGAGAACGTGGGTTCATCACAATGCACCACCCCTACGCTCCCATACTGGAAACGGGAGCTCGGGGCTTGAGCCAAGCTGTTGGTCAATCATAGCGAAATCAGGGAATTTCTTAGATTCTTGAAAGCTGAAGGTTGCCAAGTTCCAGAGGATACGTCACGTGAGAGGACTAGCTGTACTGTACAGTTATCCTCGGTAACATCCGGGTGGCTGGACGCGATCAACCAACAACGTCGACTCGACAGGAGATTCGTGAACGTAGCATAGAAGCCGTTGTGCGACGCGCGTATTCAAGTTTGTCAACATGGTCAAAGGTGGCTATTTCCAAGTCCTCGTTGCCAGTTGTATAGGTTCTCACCGTTTCTTTCAGTCTACAAGCCCGGGAAGGTATCCATTTCTTTTCTCTCTGTGGCCATACGATCGATGAAAGGAGACTAGGTTGCCATCGTCCTCCAAGGTCGCCAGGCTGGCAAGAAGGTCGTCGTCATAAAGCAACTTGACGATGGTACTAAGGAGCGCCCATACCCCCATGCTATCGTTGCTGGCATCGAACGCTACCCCAGGAAGGTGACCAAGCGCATGGGAGCGAAGAAACTCGCGAGGAGAAGTAAAGTCAAACCTTTCATCAAGGTACGTCTCCCAAATTCTCTCGAGCTATTCGTCGTATATATTTGGCCCTCTCCAGGTGGTAAACTATTCCCACCTGTTCCCTACTAGATACTCCGTGGAGCTGGAGGGCTTGAAGGGCATTCTGTCTGCAGAATCCTTCAAGGAGCCAACACAGAGAGAGGACTCGAAAAAACAGATCAAGAAATTGTTAGAAGACCGCTACACAAACGGGAAGAACAAGTGGTTCTTCCAACCACTCCGGGTATGTGATCATCACTCGCATGCTTTGTACTCACGCCGACTGTGCCTCCAGTTCTGATTCCTTCTGCGTTGTTTATGATTCCAAGAAAAGCCGCATGTACACCCCGCATGTCATCCATAATATATGCCTTGCATTCCTGCACCCTTATTATCCATGATTCCTGGGTATGAGCTTGTACACACTCATTTTCGACCAAGCCGGGTCTCTACAGCTGCACGCTCCGGAATGCTCTCCATTGCGCCGTGCTTCTCGACGCACATTCCAGCCGCCTAGACTGTCGTATTGAGAAAGTTTCACTCAGAGAAAGATGGACATACCTGCACACTAAGTCGGAGGAGATCGAGCACATCACCCTTGGAGAGCTGTTTACTACTGACTTGCATCAAACCGGCAACAAAGTAGCCTGTAAAGCAGTCACCCGCGCCAGTTGTATTCCGCACATTGCCTTCAAGCACTGCCGCCGGGAAGTAGAGAATTTCTCCTAGGCCATGTATTGATACCAGGACGCCTGCTGCGCCCAGCGTACACACAACATTCGTTGAAGCAAGATGTTCACTGTGGCACAGCCCATTCAAGATTGAGAAGGCAGATTTGATGTTGTTGTCGTCTGGCCAGTCAGTAGGGTATTCCTCTTCGACTTTGTGGTATTGGTGGTTCCCTCTAACCACGCGAAGAAGGCTTTTTGCCTCACCCTCATTAACGATTAACCACGAAAGTGCCACCCAAGGGAAAGCGTGTAGATTTGTGTCCAATGGCATGGGTGACGGGTTGAATATCGTTACGAGATCTCGTGCATGCGTATATTCGAGGTATGCGAGTGTGGTGGCCCACGGAATTTCGTTTTGCAGAAGGAGATGCGACATTCCCGTAAGGTGTCGTTCGACATCACTCTGTGCCGGAGGATCAGGCAAGGCGAGGTTTGCCCCCTGATGAAAGACTGTTGAACGACTGTTAGATGCTAGATTGGCGCGGGTGGGCATAGACGGACCGATGCAATTTTCACCCTCCGGAGTGAGTTGAATGATAGCGCGGCCAGTGACCTCCTACGACGATGGACGCCAGTCAGCGCACCAGGTGGATTCGGTTCGATAGCACACACTGGGACACACCTGTACGACCGAAACATTTGCTGTCGAGACGCCACAGCGCTCTAAATCCCGGACAACCCACACGCCGTCCTCTCCGACGGCACCAACGAAGCTCACGGCACCGCCTGCGCGGGCGATCGCCACAGCTTGATTGGCCCCTTTCCCGCCGGGGCAACGCTCGAATTTCGTAGACGAGATCGTCTGTCCCGGACGGGCGACGTCTTCGACTGCATACGGACACAACTGTTGAGGGAACGCGCGCGCGGAGTGATAGATGGTCAGGCATGGGGCGCACCATGGAAGAATTCATCGATGTCTGAGTGGTGTCTTTCTATTCAGCGGGACATAAAGAGTGAATGGGGTAGGGTGCTGACTGAGACCCCCGCGAACGAGACAGCGCGGGGCTTGATGAGGCATAGGGGACGAATTGACAAAACTAGAATCGCTTGTATGCCTCGGCGTGTTATATGTGTAGGCTTCAACACTTAGAAGGATACGGCGAACAATGCGGAATGATTATGTGGTGGTGAGAGCTTTTGTGCGTTTATTGGTCAAGTAGTGAGGCGTTAGACACAGACACTCGTAAAGTGTCTAGACAGAGGTGCAAGCAAGCGCCCAGTTCGCGACTTCGTATTCGCGCTCGTCACTCGACTTCACACTAAACGGCGGTCCTTGGTTTTATACCGTGTCATTTCTCACATTTGGGGCGTATTCTTTTCCCCTTCCAGTGCTGGCCCCACTCTGTTTCAAGTCTGCAGTGCGTTCTCTCATATCACAAACGTTGAAAGTTGACTAAACAATAACGAAACAATGAATCAACGCAGAACGCATCTCCCCGTCTACAACAGTAACACAACAGCTTTTTGCGTATTGAGCCTAAAATGGCGTCTTTTGGTTCGGGTGGGGGCATCTTTGGGAGTTCGAGCGCGACACCACAACAACAACAACCCGGCCAAAGCGGCGGCCTCTTCGGGGGTCTGGGCTCATCATCGACGACGAATACTGGGACAGGCACGGGCACACCGGGCACGCAGCCTTCTTCGTTGTTCGGCTCGCAGCCAAGTACAACGTCAGGTCAGAACACCGGGACGAGCCTCTTCGGCGGAAGCAGCACTGCCCCCACGCAGCCAACTGGCGGCGGATTGTTCTCTGGCGGCGGCAATACCGCGGGCACGCAGAATCCCACGACGGGCGGCGGTCTCTTCGGTGGTGGGACGACTTCACAAAATCCGACGCAACCCGGCGGTGGCGGTGGCCTCTTTGGCAATACGACGATGACGCCGAACCAGCAACAGCCCCAGCAGGCCGCCCAAACACAACAACAACAACAACAGCAGCAGCAGCAGCAGACCGGTGGGGGTGGAGGGGGCCTCTTTGGCAGCGGCGCACCGACGACTGCAGCGCAAAACCAGCCGCAGGCCGGTGGGGGTCTCTTTGGTGGTGGCGGACCGACAGGGATGACGGTCCCTGCTTTGCAGACGAGTGGCTTGGGAACCCAACCTGCGACGCAGGGTGGTCTCTTTGGTTCCGGTGCTACTGCAGGTGCGGGTCAGGGCCAAGGGACGTCCGGGGCAGGGACAACGAGCCTCTTTGGTGGTCAACAGCAACCGATGTCGGGCGGGCTGTTCGGAAACACTGGTGGGAGCACTACCACCACCACATCTACGCTGCCCACGGGCAGTCTATTCGGGGGTACGACGACAATGCAGCAGCAGCAGCAGCAGCCAACGATGACTGGCGGTGGATTGTTCGGCGGTTCCACCGCTGCAACAACTCAGCAGACCCCCGCTCCAGGCAGTGGATTATTCGGAAGTTCCACCGCTCAATCGCAGCCCCCGACAGGCGGTGGCCTATTCGGGAGCTCCACGACCACACAACAGCAGCCAGCTGCTGGTGGTGGCCTCTTTTCTTCCTCCGCAACTCAGCCAGGACAACAGTCCCAGTTGGGCTCTCTTTTTGGTTCATCGACAACGCCGGGCGCAGGATTATTTTCGGGGGTCGGCGCAGGAACACAGGGCACTGCTGCGCCATCGAATATCTTTGGTGGGCAGGTGACACAACCACCATCATCTTGGCTCCTCAGTGGCAGCACACTAGGCACGGGCGGCCTCTTCTCATCAAAGCCTTCTATTGCGCCCGCTCAAAATCAAGCGGACCCTCAAGTGCAATTCGCACAACTCCAGCAACGTATCGAGGCTATCGTTGGCGCCTGGAATCCCGCTTCTCCACTAAACCGCTTCCAAGTAAGGTTCGATTAACTGTCGCGTTTTGAACTAACGTCGTTGACACCGGCTACAGCATTACTTTTATAACCTCGTCGATCCCTCCCAAGTGCATTTGTACGGTCGGCCTGCCAACGCGACGGATGAGTCTTTATGGCAGAAGGCCGTTCGTGAGAATCCGGATCCTACGTGGTATGTCCCACGGCATTTGATTAATCGTGCCTGGGTGCTCACGCTGGGTTGGAAACCTCAAACAAACCAGTCTTGTGCCAGTCTTGGCGACAAGCTTTGATGATTTGCAGAAGCGTGTGGAAGCGCAAACGCAGCAAGCAACCGCACACCAAGAAAAGCTCAAAGAAATCCGCGCGAGAATCGAGAAGCTGTCAGAAAGGCATGTTTTGGCGAACGCGCCCAGGCTGCAAAAGTTGGGGAGCGCGCAAATCCAGCTGTCACACCGGCTGCTCCGCTTGGTACAACACCTACATCTACTGATCCCCGCGCTACGTTCTTCCTCTATTCGACCGGAGGAAGAGGCTCTGCGGGCGGCGTTGGAGGAAATCGACGGCGAGATACGGCGGCCGGGAGGGATGGGAAGGATCGTAGGGAAATTGAACGAGCTGTGGGCGTTGGTTGGGGCTGTGAATGCCATGCGGGGAGCGAACTCAAAGGGAAACACGGATGGGGTTGAGTGGGCCGTTGTAGACGAGGAAGGACTAAATCAGATCGTCCAGGTATGGCCATTCCGCCCGCGGCGAGTAACCGGCTTGATCAGGGAAACGCTGATGACTAATCTGCCTCGCTAGATTCTGGCGGAGGAGCAAGCTGGCCTCACTCATTTGACAAAGATAATTCAAAAGGACCTGAGGGAGATTGGGGTGATATATGGGGAGGAGTTGGCTTACGAAGGGCCACCTGTGGACTTGTTGACGATTGGGGGAGCGAGATAACGAATAGTTTTAGTTACTTTTTACCGTAAGTGTGGACGTATCACCCGCGCTCGCACGGTTCCTTCCGTGCCGTGACCGTGGCGGAACTACTTGTGGTTTAAGCTCGAAGCTCGCTCTTGCTTGCGCTGCCTGCCCCTCTCATTTCCACTTCTTCATCCACTCCCTCCTCTCCCCTCTCACCCAAAATCACGTCCACCAATGCGCGTCAGGACTCTCGAAATACGTTGGCATGATAGTAAACCCATCTCGACCTGCGACTTTCAGCCCGTCTTCTTCAAAAAGGCGCGCCCCGTCCAGGATAAAGCCTTTGCCGGCCAGTCTTATCGTCTGGCCACAGGGGGAGAGGATAACCACGTTCGCGTTCGTATCTCTCTTCTTTGTTCCATCCCTTTGGAGCGCTGTGTTGATTATTGCCAAAGATTTGGATGGTGTATCCAAACATCACTCCTCAATCGCTTGTAGACGCCGCGTCGAGTGACGCGGCCAATCCACCAGTGCCCCGACCTCCTAGGGTAGAATATCTCGCAACCCTCAGCAGGCACTCGGCCCCGGTGAATGTTGTTCGCTTCAGCCCAAATGGTGCGCTCGCGTGTCCCCGTTACTACGCGTCATTGTCCCGTATTCACCTGCCGTTATCCACAGGCGAATTGATCGCGTCGGCAGGCGATGGTGCGCGTCCCCATTCCTTTCGTCATCCACCCCGCTCTGTCTGACAATGGGCGTAACAGATGGGATGATCATCATTTGGGCACAGTCGAACTCGCCATCTCAGACCACGTATGGTAGCGACCTCAGTGCAGATGAACTGCAGTTTGAAAAGGAATATTGGAAGCCGCGTACTACTTTCCGGTGTGCACACTTTTGATCTTGCCCTTTCATCGTTCGAGTTGCTGATTGGCATCTCCAGCTGTACGGCCATGCAGGTCTATGATCTAGCTTGGAGCCCTACGGGGGAGTACATCATTTCTGGAAGCACGGACAATGTCGCCCGAATTTTTCTCGTCTCTGAGGGTAATCACATCCATTTCGGCTAAGTTTGGCGGTGTTCATCATTCTCTAGGTAAATGCGTCTCCGAGATCGCCGAGCACAATCACTACGTTCAAGGTGTCGCTTGGGATCCGCTCAATGAATACATTGCCACCCAGAGCAGCGACCGTTCGATGCATGTCTACAGCGTCTCCACCAAATCAGGTGCCTTTGAAGTGCATGCCCTGGGCAAGAACACACGGATGACCCATCATCACACGCGGACTCCGAGTTCGCATAGTCGACCAAGGATGTTCCGTCGAGAATCCACAGCGAGTGACACCGAATCAGTTATAACGACGCTAAGCGAGCAGATTAGGGAAGAAGCCATCTCGTCTTCCTTTTCCGGTGGCTCACAACACCAGAATGTGCCGCTCACTCCCGCGACGTCCATACCTAGCACCCCTTCTCAGTCCATGTTCCCTCCGCCACCCATGGATAAGCCATCGTCACGGCGCTCGTCCTTCAGCGGCTCCAACGCGCCGAGTTCTCCAGCGCTTTATGCCCGTTATGCGCGCTCTCCTTCGCCGCTTCCAGCATTACCTGCCATTCGAACTGGCGCCCCTACTCCGTCCACCTGGAACTCTGTCAGATTGTACGGGGATGAAGGCTTCACTAACTTTTTCCGGCGCCTGACTTTCAGTCCTGATGGAGGTCTTCTGATGACCCCCGCAGGGCAATTCGAAGATCCGTCGGTCACCCCGGGCACATCTCGCGCAACTTCTGGAAACAAAATGGAAGAGGCACGTGGGAGGAAGGGGCATCCAGACGCCACCAATTCAAATTCCAGCTCATCTGTCTACATATACTCGCGTGCCAACTTTGCGCGCCCACCGGTCGCGCAGCTACCCGGACACAAGAAAGCGAGCGTAGCGGTCAGGTTCTCGCCCATATTATATGAGCTGCGACCGGGTGTGTTTGGCCCAGATGGTCCGATAGATACCAAGTATGTGGTGGTGGAGAAGGGCCGAGACGCGGCCGTTAATGTGGACGTCGGAGGCCCGCCGGCATCGGCGCCGAACACACCTGCGCTTTCGGCGTCAAATGAAATCCCGCATGTGTCGCCATCAAAGATGACACTGTTGGCGCCCCTCGCCCTCCCTGCGGTCGTACCGACATCGTTGACTCTGCCATCTCCTGTGCTCTCGGCTACAGACTCGGTGCGTGCTTCGAGTCCGCCAGTGTCCAAGCCCTCGACACCCGCGCCTCCCCCGAGTGGCGCATCCGTGTTCGCACTTCCCTACCGCATGTTGTTTGCGGTGGCGACGATGGATGCGATCGCGATCCATGACACTCAGCAAGCAGGTCCGATCTGCTTGCTCACGAAGCTGCACTACGATGAATTCACGGATATGAGCTGGTGGGTCTTCCCTTTCATTCACCTCACCTTCGGGCCGAGCTCATATGTATGCTTACGTAGGTCACCTGATGGCCAGTGTCTCATGCTCTCTTCGCGCGATGGATATTGCACCATCGTCGTCTTTGATGAGATCCTCACTGCGCACCATGTCCAACAGCAGACCTTACAATTCCAATCCATCGCGCACAACCACTCTGTCCCACTGACGTCGTCATCAGCGCTGACCCCATCAACGACCCCTGCTCTGTCCACCATCTCTCTTCCACCGTCCCTGTCGCCTCGGATATCGTCGAAGCGACCTTTGACGCCCGCTAAAAGCGTGGCGCCAGAAGGCGACACCCTTCCCGACTCGGATGCGATCGCTGGCGGCGATCAAACATCTCCGGTCGCCCCCGTGGACGAAGAGGCGGACAAGGTGCTGAAACCGCCCAAGAAGAAACGGCGCGTTGCACTTACACGCATAGGCGACGTCGGTTCATGAAAGAGTTGCATTCAATCCAGCCACCCTTTATTTTGTGACATCCTCCCTTCTTGCCTTTTCCCCCCCTTTGACACAAGCTCATACTCGTTTCATCCCTCATTTATTCACGCCCTTCTCTCAGTCCGCGTGCGTGTGTACCATAAACCTCTCACGGCCATGCATTTTTCACTGTCATACTCTATACCTTATACTTATGAGTCCCACGAGTTTGTTGTTCCTCCGACATACGGGGGGAAAGCGTGTAGCTCAGCCCTTGTATACATGACCGGTAGCGCACCATTGGCCTGTCCTATCAATTGCTACGACATACGATATGCAAATATCTCCATTTTTAACGGTACATACTGGGCTCCATTCCATGGCACACCAATATGAAACATATAGCACTAACAACACCTGCCCTCGGCCGCATGGCACATTCAGCCGCGTGACCCAACCAACCATGTCATGTCATGCCGCCGGATGCCATGAGTTGGGCGGGCGGTTTGATCAAGACGCTGGCCACACGTGCGCCAAGGGTGCCACACCTCAGCAAGGAAGACGGGCATTGTTGTTGGGGAACACGTTGGAGGGTTGCGCTTGACTCACCCAAAAGGGGGTTAAGGCAGTCTGAACCACGACAGGCATGGGGAGGAAAATAACACGACAACGAAGAAAAAAGGAAGTTGCTCTCCAAGACATTCACTTTGCTGGACGGGCTTGACCGGCTTCTCGATTGAAGGTGAGGCAAGTGCATGGTCGAAAAGTTTCATAACATACTCCTTGATGATCTTTCGAACCCAAAGGCTTATATTGTGATTTCAGACTCCACACAGGGTCCACTCACGTTGAAAACGAGTCTACTTGGTGGTCACGAGCGGCAGGGCAAAATGCGGAAAAACACCATCAAAAATCACAGAAACACGAAACCCATGGCGGTGGGCCAAAAGGTCCCGCGGAATGGATACATTGCAGGAGCGAACCCACTTGGCATCCTCGTGGTCAATTTTCCCCCATCCGGCGTCTACGATTAGCGTCTAAAACTCGCAGATCTTGAAAGTGGGAGAAAAAGGGGGCCCCGCTCTGAGAGAAGCCGCCCAATCTCCGCGCGTCGCACGCGTGCGCAGTTTTTCCTACTGAGACAGCTGCATGCGCCATGAGAAACAACCCCCGCGGGTCAAGCAAAACCTGAGTAGCCCCCCGCGGGACCGGAATAACTCGCCACCCCCATCCTTGTTCTCGCTTGGAGAGACAAGAACAGAAAGGGTGCGCCGAGAATCTACTGCTGATAGTGTAACGGGATGGACCGGATGGATGACCACTCCATCTCATACGAAGGCGATAAGGCGTGGGGTGGGAGAAGGGCCCATTGACCGCGTGTCCATATGTCAAAGAATCTTATGCTGTGCGGCAATGCGTTTGCCTTGAGGCCCACCTTTTTTGACGTGACGTTGTATATGTTT
>QFFA01006292.1:0-10197 GCA_003316565.1 Russula foetens | reverse complement strand
AGATTGGTGGGATGAATGGTAGCCAAAGAGAATGTCGCAAAAAGATGTGGATTGATGGCTGAGTTGGACGAGGAAAGATGAAAGTAGGGCACGGGCATCCTGCTTTCCGTTGTCCTTGTAATCGAAGAAGAAGTAGGCTACATGAGCGGATCCTTCGTCACAGACGGATTTGATATCCTCGATAATGGACGAGCTGTTGGGTGGTCAATAATAAAGGCCATAATGAGACTGGTGGAAGAGACGCGCCTGAGTATACTCTTGCCGGAACCGGCTATGGAGGTGGAAGTCTGTTAGGAAATGCAAAGCTGCTGAAGTAGAGAGACGTACGTTTTCCGTAGAGCCACAACAATGATCCAGACCCTTTCCAATCTGTAAAGGTATCGCTTTCGATGAACCACAGGGCAGTACCTTCGTGGTGAGCATCGATCGCAGTGTTGAGATTTATAGATGGGTCTGGGGGAGACAGCCAATTGCGAAGGTCTTGTCGAATCTGGATCCCTGTGAGAATGATTAAGTCGTTTCAAGTCCACAAAGTGATCCTAAGCAATCACTAACACTTTTGACCTTCTCTTACTTTCTCGCTGCCTTCAGTAGTCGGCTGGAATTGAGTGACATGTGCGGGATGGTTGAGAGTAAGTTGCACACCATCGATGACGAGATCTATCTTGTTGTCCACTTCCCTCACTCTGTCATCAACTCCTTGCATCTTAACATCGATGCCCTGTACTTTATTGTTCACATCCCTCACTCTATCGTCAACTTCTTGCACCCTGTTGTCGACGCCTTGCACCTTATCGTCCACGCTCTGCACTTTGCAGTCGACCTCATGAGTGGCCTTTAGACCCTGTGTAGCTGCCATCCCAATTTCGTCTTGTACAAGTCGCTCCAATCGACCCAACGCGTCCTCTATGTCGGTCCTCCCAACGAGCCTCTTCACATATTTCCCTAAGTAACCGTAAGTCAATATGGTCAATTCGGAACGCCAGCAATCGACTCACTTGCTCTGCTTTGTGTGATCTCCTTTGTCGCGATCGAAAGTATGGAAAGCACTTCAATCATGATTTTGACTATTATATCCGTCATCCCCGTGGTTGGTGGCACGTTGACATAGGTCTCCAAGCGTCTGAAGAAGTTTTCTATGCGCTCAAAGACCGTAATAAGCACGTCCTGAGTATCGGAAACGGCCTTAACCGCCTGGAAGAGTTGGTTGTCATGATAAGCCCCGGAATTGATTGAATAAAAGAAACTTACTGAGAGAAGGACGCCGATTCCAGTGAAGACCACCGCAGCTGGTTGGGATACCTGTATGCCAATCAAATATCAGATCCGGAACGAATTTAACCATGAGCTCTTTGGAACTTGCCAGGCCAATCCCGCTTCCAATGACTCCAGAAAACGTGCAGAGGACATTGACGGTGGGATTCAACCACTTGGTCAACTTGTCATCGGTACCCGGGCAACAAGATTGATCGAACCCCGGAATTTGTTCATAAAGTACTCTGAGGACGGCATCTGGAGAATCACAGCTCTGGAGTTTGTCGAGCAGCGGATGGGAACGGAGATCTTTTTTGGTCTTCCTATTGTAAGCTTTGACGGCATTGTCAAAGATGGATTGATAGTTCAAGTTCGAGGATGGGGTTATTGTAGTGGGTGTCTGGGACATGTTGCCCGGGATTGAGGATTGATGGGAAGCGTCTTCGGGAAGGGGTACTAGTATGGGGAGGACGAGAATTGCTGTAGTGATGGGACTGATACAGAGACTGCATGTCACCAGGTCTCTGTGGCTGTGCTTATTCCGACATGGGTCGATAGACGCTCAACCGTGACATACCCTTCAGAGTGATATACTGTATCATGACACTATAAAAGAAAAAGCTACTGACTTTCAGTACCTAAAACACATGAAAATCGATGAAATTCAGGAGTATATCATATTAAAATCATATTAAACTCAACGAATCTGCACCCAGTCAGTAGTCATATGAAATCTTTGCGACTTTTTTTCAGTATGCTAACGACTGAAATTAATGTGATTCTGCACCATTCAGTATGTCAAACTACTGAAATTCAGTTGCTTTTTCTTTTATAGTGATGATGTGTCCAGTGGTTTTGAGAGTATTTACTATCTCGGCGCATCTGAGAATCTGATGCGGAGAAGAGAGGGCATCTTAATAGCAGATTTACAGCAGTAAGTGCTTCTCAATTACAATCGTAAGTAAATATCGAAGGCGACACTAAGGAGACCGGTAGTTGTACGAAAATAGTGTACTGCCAGTGTTATCGTACGTCCTGCGTCACGGTCCTTTTGGACCGGACACACCATACTATTCAGAGTCCAAGGATCAGTCTTATTGACTTTTTGTCGGATCGGATCCTTTCCTTTCAGTTGATGAAGTCAAAGTGACGCAAGTCTCCCCTCGCTGCAGGTTGCGACGATACTGCGATACATATGAAACCCTATCACGTTGAGTCACTTGCATCCAGTTTTCGGTTGTTGTGGCTAGGACGTTGAGTGCCGGGTGCGGAGATTATCCAGCAGGTTCCAAACTCACAAATCATTTGCAGTGAGAAATGGCGCAGAAGGCTAACAATTTTCAGTCAGTGTACTGCATACCACCACGCCCAAGGACGTCATACATAGAACACGAACACTGATCGAAAGGCACTGCCAACACGGCACGTGAAAGTGCAAAAGTTGTATGGCTCACGTGATCTGTGAGAAGAGAAGAAGTGCGGTTGAAAATGGAATTTGAGCGCCTCACCGAACAAACATATATTTTGGCAGTCCGTGCAGACCTGGGTCACTGATGAAACTGTGATTTGGAGGTAACGAAGAAGTGAGTGCCTGCATCAGAAAATTTGTTGCTCTTTGATGGGCGCATACGGACATCATCAATGGAGCAATTAAGATCTGAAGACTGAACAAGAACAAGAAGAGCGTCCACTCCCGTACGACGCTAACCATCTCCTAGAGATGCTAGGCCGTACCCTCGCGCATATAAAATTTTCAGACATCAATTCGCTCACACGGCTCTAGTTGCCACTACCGAACGTCCTGCCATGTGCCGACCTCCACGCCTCTATTGGACGTCCTCAAGGCCCAGAAGTCTGTCCGACGGGATAAAGAGACGATCCAAACGAATCATCCTCACTAAAAAACAAAAAAGGGGCGCGGCTCAGGCATCCAAGCAGGATGGAATCCAGACAAAAAAGAAGGCTGCTACTGCCCGGCGCTGGGCCTCTAGTGCTACATCCGTAGGCTCTGCACCGCCTGGCAAACGAGCCGCGAAGATGGCTGCACCCCGCCGCTGTAGCCGCCCAAGGGGCGTTCGCTCAGGTTAACACGCTAGCTGGGGATGAGGACGAAGATCTCGATGCTCCTGAGATGTCACTATGTTGGTCAAGAGAGATCTCTACAGATGAGGCGAGCTCTGCAGGAATCACATCTTCGCGGGGGTTTGGTATCATGACGGGTGGAAATGGGGAGTCCGAAGCAGAAGCAGGTTCGACAGTGGTTTCTGTAGCAATTCAGCGTTTTAGCGCGATAACAGCTCAATGTCTCCAATTTGCAAGCGAACGCGCGCGAGGGGGGGGAACGAACAAGAACCAACTTGATTAGTAAGCTAAGGTGCCTTTACTGTACGTGCTAGCGCTGCGAGCGCTGTCCTAAGTGTCCATGTGATAAGATAAATGACTATCTACTTTATGTTGGCTAAGTGTCCTAGGGGGCCGATCGCCATTTCCGCGACAGTTTCTTCGTTCCCTTGTAGCGTGGCACCACTATCAGGGATAAATTGAGAGGGGGGTTAGCCACAAATGAGCTGCGGGACATCGTCCAAGTAAGGTCTTCTTCTGGGCCGTCATCTCATAAGGCTCACTATGGGTCGTGACTTCGAAGACGTACAGAAGCGAGTGGCATCTCCGAGTCGTCGTACACCTTGTCCCATCTTCAGCCGCTTCTTTCTATACTGTACCACAGAAGATTCAGTAAATTCCCCTTCAAAGCTTTGAATATTACTATTAATTGTTATGGCCTATTTTCAGGTCGGTCTTGCCCGCCCTACAATGCTAAATTACGATAGCTTTCTGATGATACGATAAATTGTTATAACAAGGTCATAATTACATTCATGCCTTCGACATGATGGATGTCATACTCTAGTAAAAGTTCGTGATGATAAACGTGACTACAAATTCATGAAGTTGACTAATTCTTGCGAGAGAAAAGGTGAGTAGGTCCCCGAATACGGAAGATGTATGTCATAGCAAAGAGAGCAAATATCTGCGCGGGTAAAACGATACGAGTCAGCCAATTAGATGAGACGGGAAAACCGAAAAGACAGCATACGTTAAATCCGATGTAGACCCACACGAGTCCAAAGTTACGCCAATGATGGCTGTAGAAAATGTTGGAATTCGACTGCAAGAATTGGTCTGTGGTCCGGTACGGGCAGAATTGACAACTGCTCGCGGCGTCCGGATTCGTGACGTAGCCACCGAAATTGTCAATGAATTGACCGAGGTACTGTTGGCATATCTGGCCTGAAGGCGGCTGGACTGTTACATATTCGATAGGTGCGCAGGTAATTTCAGAGCGCCCGACCGCTAAATATAGAGTCAGTACCGAAATAAGTATGCAGTAGAGGGAGGGTTGATTTACCTTGTCCAATAAGTCCTTCGATGACGTAGGTATAGGGCGATACGCGGTACATCCACTTCCACCAGCCGAGATGCTGGTAGGGCTGCAGCACGCCGTTACTATCATCAAAAGTGAGATGGTTTCCAGGTCATGATAGGACAAGGGCGTCACTTACAATGTGATTACGAAGCCGAAGAAAAAGCCGAACAGTTGGGCAGCGACTTCAGGATTCGGCGCCATTGCAGCGACCCATTGCGCGAACGTAGTGTAGTACATGGGATACACGATGCCGAGCATCAGGTAGGAGAACCCCGCACGACTTGATGGGAAGCCGACAAGCCAGTACCATATGAGGAAATATATAGAGGAGCCGACGATGTTGAGGGGCAGCTCTCCAAAAAGTTGTGCGGTAATGAAGGCTGTCCAACTGTACATCCGACTTGGGCGTTCGCGAATCTCATATACGCGTCGAGTCTGGATGAACGGGCCCTGAATCTGATTTGACAACGGTGCGCTCACAACCATGCTCATGAAGACGGCCTATATGCAAGTGTTAACGAAACCAAAAACCGGCGAGACACAACTGGCAAGTGACTCACAAAGATATGGTTTTGTGTGCCCTGGATGGAATCTTTCGCTTGGAAGAATGTAAATCCGATGAAGAGTCCGGCAACGACATTCAAAGCGAGTTTAGCCACCAGGTACGTGGGGTCTCGCCAGTGCCGAATCATTTCACGCTCCCATAGAGTCCTTACTTGATACAACCATGACGTTGAGAACTCGGAGTGTTGCTCGGTGTCCACTGCGTGACGCTTTCGACCCTCTTGAAGGAGGATGTCAAGCTCTTCATCCAAGGCTCTGGCTTCTGGAGACCCCTTCCACACGTCCTGCCAGTTAGTATCTGTCGTCGCGGTGGCACCTGCCCCGATGACATCCAGTATATATTCGGCCCTTGAATGAAATATGAGCTTAGAAATTTTACGAAGTAGACAAAACACCTACGGGTTCGCATCAGGAGGGCATGAATGACCCCCACCCCTCTGGAAATAATCGATCAAGGTCGTCGCATTCTTCCCAATGTCGCCGAAGTAAACAGTCTGGCCTCCCTTCTTTAGGAGTAAAAGTCGGTCAAATTCCTGGAAAAGCTCCGCTGAAGGTTGATGGATACTAGACGGGTGGTTCGGAGGTGAGTGCCCATCCTAAAAATATCACGAATATGCCCTTACGTGCACAAAATTGCCTGACCGTGGTCGGCCAATTCCCGCAAGAAGTTCACAATACCCCAGGCACTTTCTGAATCGAGACCAGAAGTTGGTTCATCCAAGAAGAGGAGCAATTTAGGCTTGAAAGGTGTCACTGTCAGATAAGGCAGGATGAAACGCTGTTTACGTACCTTCGCCGCGAGTTCCACTCCGATCGTCGTTCGCTTTCTGTGTTCGACGCCGAGCGTCCCCACAATAGCATCAGCATATCTTTCTAAACCGCACATTTTGAGTACAGTTTCAACGCTGATCACAGCTCAGTAAACCTTCTCCGAGCGAATGAATGGATACCACTTACTATGCTTCTTTTTCTTTGAGAGATACTGAAGGCGGCTGGCGCAGTTTTGCGGAGAAGAGCAAAGCTTCGCGCACGGTAGTTTGGGCCAAATGTGTATCCATCTGTTGCACGTAACCACTAGAACAGCCCGACATGTAAACAGAAAATCACATAGAAAAAAAGGGAGTTGCTTGGACGTACGTTTGGGCCTGAAAATCGCTGGGGACGGGATACCCGTTAACGAGCCTCTCGCCGTGGACAACACCAGCTGCCTGACGATCCGCAAGAACATTCAGCAGCGTGGTCTGAGAGAGCCTATGAGTACAATTCCTCCTCATGATTTCATTCATACGGACCTTCCCTGCCCCAGATTCGCCCATCAGCGCTGTGAGCTTGCCCGGAGCGACGAAGCCAGAAATGTCATCGAGGAGGCGGCGTGACTCTCCTTTTCCGAGAGAGACATCATACTTCATATGTCTCCATGTAAATATGTCCGACATCATGGGCACTTCTATCGAGTCGCCGTTATCGTTTCGCACTTTTTCTGCCGAACCACGTGATCTAACGGCGCCTTTTTCCTCATCAGTCGCTGCGGCCTGTCCTCGAGTTTCGCCCAAAGCCAGAGCGCTCGCGCCACGCTTGAAAAGCGTTATGCTCTTTTCTCCAGGAATGTGGGTGTTGTACTCGGTGAAAAGGAGAAGGGCCAAAGTAAATGCTATGCCGAACGCAATAATAATGCCGTAGTTCTGCTTGTGGGTCAGATCCTCTGACAGTGAAACACCCTACGCTATGAATAACGTACCCTCCATAGGTGGCTGTGCGAATACCCATATGACAGTTCAATAAACCGGTTGCCGTCCACGGTATCCTGACCAGAAATAGAGCCAAGTGTTCCACAGACTTGGTTCGTGAGCGACACGCCTTCATACCCGGCACCACGAGGTATCAAGTTGGAGCATGTTCCATTGAGTGTGTGGAACTCGTTGGATATAAGACCCTCGAAGCCGTACCGAATCGGCTATCGTGACATGAGCACGGGAAAAAAAGAGTCTATTGGCTGGTGTACACTCACATTGATATATGAAATCCACTTTAGCGCACCGATCATCGATGGCCTTGGGATTGCATATCCAGTGTAGAGAACAAGTAGAAGTAGCATCAGACCACCGACGGTCTGCGCGGGAGCTGGATCTCCGAAGGCCGCGGCGACGGCGCGGAACCACGACTTCATCACCACTGAAAGGGAGAAAATAAATAGGAAGAAAATGCTACATAGATCCAACGCTGAGCAAAAACAATCAGAGCAAACAGAGTATTACTCACAAAAACTGGCTTGCGGTAGCTTGCAACCCAACCATGAAGTAGATGATGAGGGAAAAGATCATGATTGTAAAGAACGTGATTGGCACATCAACGATTGTGGATGCAGCCGCTTCGATGAAAGGATGATACATAGCGGCCTTGGCATGTTTCACCACAATGGGTCGTTGAGCGAAGAGGGCGGGGATCTCGGCCATGGCAGATAATGCCGACCAAAGCAAGGAACTAAGGATGGATAGATTAGACAGACAGTACGGGCAGAGGCATAACATCTGTGTTGGCTCACAAGAAGAGAATTCCTCCGCGCGAGAAGTACGCCGATGTCTCATCCTTTAGTCGGAAAAAGACCGAACCGTTGATGAGAGCCTGAACGATGAATGTACTAGACGATCTCAGCCTAGTTGTCCTAATAGATAGAAGTGACAATGCCTACATCAGGATAATCAATTGCGTCGCCATATTCCCGCGGAGGATCTGCAGACGGCGTAGCATGACAGCACGGGCCTGCATGGGAATTGATATCATGTACGCGCTCCCTTTGCGAGACGTTGTAGCGTGCTCGGCGCTCGCGCTTTGCCGGTACGCGATAACACGCTCAGGTTTGCCAACGAACTCATTGCGGTATGAATCCATATCAGCGCGATTTTCGAGACCAGCACTCGACCCGAGGAATGCCGACGCGAACTCCTCCGGCGTTTGTGGAACTCGCCCCTTGAAATCGTCGTCGCGAACAATGCGCGCGGTGGGATCAGTAACTGGTGAATAGCAAGTTAGTGAGGAAAAATACATTTAAAGATGTAAATTGAAACGAACCGGCAACAAGGAAATCTGCGGTGGTCTGTCGATGGGCTGGCTCGTAGCCAAGGTCGATAAAGTATTGCCGGGCCTGATCCGCTCGACCAAAGTATGCCATCCTGCCTTCGTAGATCACGCATACCTTGTCGAAGTGTTGATACAAAGACTCCCCAGCCTGGTAGATAGATACGATGGTGGACAGACGTGCTACATCGGTTGCAATCCGTAAGGCTCGGACATATTCTAGGGCTGTCGAGGCGTCTAAACCCCTGGTTGAACTAGTAATGAAAAAAAAATCAGGATCGCACGCTCAGAATTACGGAAGTACACACTTGTCCCAAGCAGTGATCGTAGAACGAAGCGTCAGAGCCTCGCTAATTGAGACACGCTTTTTCTCGCCTCCAGATACGCCACGGATAGCTGCATCTCCGACTGGGGTATTCTTGACGTGGCGTAGGCCAAAAATTGTCTGGATGATATCGGTCATGCTGTTCACGTAAGAGCCACGCGAGTGTTCTTCGATGCGGTTATGTGGCGCACGCGTCTTGGCCGCAAACCTCAGCGTCTCATCGACCGTCAGAGTCGGGAAGTGTATGTCGTCCTCGGGGCAGTAAATAACATCTCCGCGGAATTCTTTGGAGATATCCTCTGAAGTCAACGAGTCGTAATGTACCTCGCCCTCCACGAGGTGATATTCTGCACGTTGATTGGTGAGTGTTTTGAGTAACGTGGTGCATCCAGAGCCAGGGCTTCCCAGGACAACTATGAGTCAGTTAGAACATTGTTTCTGCGAGTCGAAGGGACGAAGATTACGAACGTAACATTTCTCCTGGTCGAACTACGCCCTCGAAGCCCTTCAGAATATCACGCAAGGGAGGGTGGCGTAACGTCTGAATATTCTCGAGGATGGCTTTGGGATTGAACATTGAGCCAAAAGTTGGCTGAAAACTGGCGGCGGCACCCAAGCCGACAACGTGGAGATCTTTAAACATAACGCCGAGCTCGCGTGATTGAATGCCCGCACGATCGCGTCTAAAACCTAAGTGAGGAATGATAATGAAGCCATGAGAAAAATAGCGTACTTTTTCATGATGGTCCGAAGTGTTCTCTCGAAGTCGAAGGGCCCCGTTGCGGGTATCGTAATCGTCTCGGATGACAATGCACGCGCATTCTCGGTGTCGTAGACCTCTGACAGGTGAGTGAGGGTGCCCCGAAGCTGGTCGACGCCCGCTCTGTCGAAATATCCAACAGTAACGCGGTTGCTGGTCCGCTCGGGTAATCTGGGTGGTGATGGGAGGTAGTTAACAGGGGGCTCAGGGGCCGGCGGTAACGAGTCGACACTTTGGTCGTCCCTCACGACTCGCTCCAGGTCAGACATAGGGACGATAGAAGTGTCTGGGCGGTTATAGGTGGTGAGGAGGTCGTGTCGTGGCAGACCTGCTGGGGGTTATTAATCCCAAACTCTGGGCTCTAGGGGCTTAAAAAGAAAAAGCACAGTAACGCCGCCGAAGGTCGCACTGGAATTCAATTCGAAGTTGTGTGCCGTGTGCCAATGCCAAATCCCTGATGACAAACAAACCTCACCTCTTAAAACGAAACCGAACATGCCATATTCGGTGATCGAGCCGATCGAGCCGATGACGACACGCGCTGACAAACGGCCGATAGCATAATGAGGATGATTCACCTCCCGCCACACAATTCAGTATTCCGTACGTAGCTTTAGTAGCCGTCGCTATTGAACACTTTTTCTCAAGCCAAATCTGGCATCCCTCATCTAGATATCCCCCACAGACCCGGGAACCCTGAGAACTTTCCAAAGAAAACAAAGAACACAGCAACGGTGCGTGTCGGCCCAGCGGAGCTGCCCCGGCCTATGATGATAAAGCTGGCGTCTCTTCTGA
>QFFA01006272.1:534-14287 GCA_003316565.1 Russula foetens | reverse complement strand
GACCCTCGCCCCGTATCACGTCCACAAGTACATCCATTCCCAGTGCGGGGTCTCCTTTCGGAGTATTGGCAAGTAACTTGAGCACGGTGTCCAATTCCGCGCGAGCCGACTCGTAATCCTGGAGTGGCGTTCCGCCACGCGGGGGCGCATTGAACTTGGTGTTGAAGCTGCCCGGTATCGCGATCAGCACTTTGACGTTGAAGGAAGCCATCTCGACGGCAAGTGTCTCCGCGTAGGCTATTGAAAAAAAAGAAAGCCCTTGGTTGGCGCATCCCATTCTGGGTATTCAGAGAGCTGAGAGAAACTCACAGTGGACTGCGGCCTTGGACGCTGAATAAGGCCCTGAAATCCACCAGACCAGACCAAAGGATGAGTCGATCGCGATCGCCACGTCCAATCAAGACAGACTACGAACCAATCCCCTGTGCGGTTGGAGTCACCAGCGTGAGAACGCGACCCGACGTTTAGTTGTGTGAGGAGTGAGGATGGGCCGAATGGCACGCACTGTTATCTGATTGCGAAACACGGATCGACTTCCAATGAACACGACGCATCCCTCGCGACGGTCTCGCATGTGCGGAAGGATAGCATTCGTGACGTTCACGGCGCCGAAGAAGTTTGTGTTCATCACATTCATTATCCCCTCAGCCCTATCACAAAAAAAAAGAGAGTCCCAGTCGTCAACCCCTATGAACGGGGCAGCAGCAGCAAAAAGAAAAAGAAAAAGAAAAAGGGTTTCTTAAGTCATCAATACCGACCCGATCTCCTCGGTGGTGCCGACGACGGCGATCCCTGCATTGTTGACGACGACGTCGAGGCGTCCCCAAAACTCGGTCGCGTCGTCCATCCGCCTCTTGATTTCCGCAAAAGGGGCCGTCACGTCGAGCGCCAGCACGCGCAGCCTCGTTTGATCGATGGAAGCGTCCGATAGGAGATCGTGAAACTGCGAGGCGGATCGCCCCGTGGCGACAACATTGTCACCGCGAGCGAGAATGTTCTTCGTGAGTGCCAAGCCAAGACCGCTCGCTGCTCCTGAAGTTTCATCGAATTTTTGTTTTTTAAAAATAAAAAGAAAAAAGAAAGGCTACGGCGTCAACACGTTGCAGGGCTCGAGGTAACGAAATTGGAAATGTTGGGCACACCGGTTACGAGCCAGACTTTGCGCGTTTTTGGCGTTGCGTTGACCATGAGTGTTACAGGAGAAAAAAGTCGTTTGCGTACTTAAATGCTATCTATGTGGGGCTCTGAGTCCGAGAGTCGGACGGGCACTGGCAACCGGGGAAGCCAACCAAGGGTAAACGGGTAAACATATTGAGCGGAATAATACCTCCGCACCCACGTTTGGGCGCAGTGGTATTGAATATTGAATATTGAATCACAAAGTTGTGATGAGGAATTGAGTGACCGCACTACAGAATCTATCAATTCAACTACCACGCACGACCCGCTGACTGTAAATCACCGAAATCACCGCTTACGATAAATCTCGTGTTCACTCCACCCCTAACACTCGTTGGATATTGCCGCCGTCTGCCGTTTGTTGAAGACAGCTTCGTCGAGAGACCGAAGTAACTGAAGGGGGAAGGTTCGGCAGGCTCATGCTCCCGGCTCGACTCACGCACCTTCAAGTTACCTCTTTGCCTTTTCCCATTCCCCACCCCAACTTGCAGGCGGTGCTACACTTTAGCGAGCCCTCGTGATTCTCAACCACCATCCCTTTACGGCAGCGCACAAATACGCTTTCCACCATTACAACGACGGCGTAGCAGGGTCAGCGGTCAGCGCCACCCCAAACTAAAAAAAACGCCCCCCCCCTCCCGGCCCCACATACTCGGCGGATCGTGAAACCTAACGCTTTGTTTCTCCGAGCGGATGATTTTTGCTCATGAATTGACCTCGTGCGTCGTGGTCCGTCTGGCGCTTTCCGAGTCGTCGAGTTATGGACCTTTGCTGTATCCCATGGGCGTCCGATCTCCGGCACTCGGATTCCGAACGGGCGGCGAACAGCTGCCTTTTTCCCTTTTTTTTCACAGGGGGACGTGGACACGGTATGGTCAACCATGAATGTTTCGCGCGACGCGACGAAAACCGAAGCGTTTTGTTGTGCCAGTCTGATAACGTGGCGGCGACACCTGCCCAGGCCTGCCCCTTTGTGTCTTGTCCATGCTTATTGACCGTCACCGTGTGTCAAATTGGGTGCGCGCTTAGATACGGCTCCCTCGGGACGTATGAATCGGACGTGGTATTGACAGTGAATTGAATTGAAAAGGGCCAGCAGAGTAAGAGAAGAGAAGAAAGAAGAACGAATAGACCGGTGCTCCTCTTGCTTGTCAGCCGGGGGCGCACCGCCGGGTTATCTCAGATCTGAGATCTCTTGGATTCTCTTTATGTCACACAAACATGAGGGTTCGGAGCGCAGCTACGACGGCCCCGTCCCTCTCGCTCGAACCGCATTGTTCGATCCAAAACAAGTTTTCAACTGCGCCCAGACCTTTCTTGGCTTGGCGAGACCCTCGACTCTCCACTTTCCCATCGACCGCTGACTTGTATCCATCATCATGCGCCTGCGTCCCTGAATGCGAAGCCGCGACAAAGTTCTTCCGTGTGGTTGTCTGGTCCGCAGACCACTGGTCGGCGGACCAGACAACCTTGCACACTACGTGCTACTGTAGGTGACCGTAGTACAAGGTCGTGTAAATGGCTACACGACGTCCGACCCCACCACCTCCCACTCGTCCAGATCATCTGCCATATTCCGGATCCTCTCGCGCACGTGTGCAAAGGCGTCTTTGCCCAGCACGAGCCACCTCGGCCACTTGCCCGCACGTGCGACAGACGCCGCGCGTCCCTCGTCGCGGACGACGTCGATGACGGCGTCCATGCCACGTGCGGGATCGCCTTTCTTCGACGCTTCTCGCGTCCGCAACGCAGCGTCCATGACGTCGTGCGCCCTTTCATATCCCGGAAGCACCTCGGTGATCGGGGGGATCACGCCGGCGTCGAACGCGCCCGGAACGACGAGGAGGACGCGTATGCCCAAAGGGGCGAGTTCGACCGATAACGTCTCGCTGTATGCTGCACCACCGATCGATGTTGGATGGATTGAGGTCGGGTTGGTGTCATAGACCGGGGATGTGGATGGTGGACTAGATAGAAAAACTCACAATGAACAGCTGCTTTTGAGGCAGCGTATGCCGCTGCAATCATTCAGAGTGGGTCGATGCAAGGAAACCATCGAGCTGCCAGCCGGTGTGGACATTGGGTTACTTACCGACGCCCTTGTTTTTCGGATGCGTTAGTCAAACGACCGATATCATAATATGCACCATACAACACTCCTTCGGGGGACTCACCGGGAACTCGTTGAAATACACAGAACGGCTGCCGATGATGACGATCGTGCCGTCTCTCCGGGAACGCATGTGAGGGAGGAATGCGTCCGTCACTTTGACCACGCCGAAAAAGTTGACCTCAAAGGGAGCCGCCATGCCCTCGACCCTTTAATTCAAAAAAAGACATTCGCCTCAATCCAAACACCCATCTCACAAAACAGCTGGCAGGCGATCGCCAGCGTGTGTGGTGGTGGGGGGGTGGCCATAGAAAGAACGACGTACCCAAGTTCCTCGGACGGCCCAAACTCACGTCCGACCGTACCCGCGTTATTCACCAACACGTCGACGCGTCCCCACAGCTCGACCGCCGCTTCGGCCAGCCTCCGCACCCGCGCGAACGGGGCCGACACGTCGAGCTCTAGCAATCGGAGCCTGTCCTCCCCCCATTCCTCGGTCAGAGACAGGAGCGGTTCGGCGAACCGTCCTTCGGGAGCGTGCCGTGCCGTAGCGATTACCCGATCGCCGCGTGCGAGGACGCGACGGACAAGCGCGAGACCGAGTCCGGAGGAAGTGCCTACAAGGGGGGAAAGGGCGGGGGGAAAAAAAGAGAAGAGAAGTCACTACTGCTGCTCCTTAGCCTCGCGCTCTGGTCGCGTGAGTGCGCGCCGCGTCCCAAAGAGTGGGACCCAGCGCGGGGCGGAATGCACGGCCGTGTGGACTGATTTGGGTGAACGTGAACTCACCAGTGATGAGCCAGATTTTGGAATCGGGTGCCAGTGGCATAATCATTGCCAGTACGGTAGTAGCGGCGTACACGTCTGCGGCTGTCAAAGTTTCTAGAGTTTCTGGAACTGTCACCCATGTCAGCGCCCAGAAGCTGCTTTTTGTACGTACCGCGTTGTTTTATGCTGCTCTCGATGACTGCGATGCGGTTGGCAAGCACAAATGGTTGTGTTGACTATGGTAGCTCAACTCCGTCAGTGTCTAAATAAGGGATCCATCGGAAGGCAAGTTTCGTATCTCCGTTAAGGAAGAGGCTCGGGACAACTGTTTCTCATCGATAGAGAGGAGACGAGTAATTTCAAGTTCGTGAATGACGAAATGACGCGTCGCACGTCTTAAAGCAACTAAGCCAAGGAAGAATGTGACAAAAATGAATGCGCTACTACACCATGGACATGCGAGATGACAAAAGTTTACAAGAATGACATCGACTAGAGATTAATAAATACAGTTGGTCAACATGGCCAAATACGTGTATGGTTCGACAGGAAACAGATGCTGATCAACAGAAATCACCGGCGTTTCAGTGGATGGTGATGGTGAGATGTCCATTCTGCAGATTTATGAGTGCTGGAGGAGGAAGCGGAGGTACTCGTCGCCTGGTGCTGTTGTTGTTGTTTTTGTAAACCAACGGACCCCTCGAGGAACTCGACTTCCGCCGCTAACTCCTGGTTCTTAAGTTTGAGTTGCTGCAGCTCAAACTGCCAACTACCTTCTTTGGGCGCATCCGAGAAGACATTGCCCTGGGATACAGAGGTGACCAATTGGCGAGCTACAGTCGACTTGGTTTGAATGGGCCTAATCTGACAAACGATGGGGAGTTGTCGGAGCTCAGGTCGGGAGTCGGCACCAGCAGGCAGCGGATGAAGCGCGATATTTAAGTTAGCATAACTTCCGCTCTTCTGTCTGAACCGGCATTCGAGGACTTCTATATGGCCATGATTGCCTCGGATAGCGCGATGAAGAGCGGCTCCTAGAGTGTCGACAGTGGAGGTTTCTAGGACGATGTCATTAAGAGACATGCCAATGATTTCGCCAACACCCCAGCCCAGAACGTTCTTCACGCTGGCACTCATAAAGAGCACGGTACCACTGACGCTTAACATACCCCAGACTTCGCGGGATGCATCCGCTTGTCCAGCAACGTGGTCCTGCCATACAGGATCAGGCATGGTCCTCCAGCTAAATCGGGGCATTGTGCGTGGCCGCGCACTCAAAATGATCGCTTTACGCCCTTTGCCCGGCTCCACGTGTAGACGCCCTGTGCACTCGATCCAGACATACGGACCCGGTTTGGTCCTGGCCCTGAAGAGGAGGTTGACTGTCTTTGGAACGTTGACAAAACTCGACGGATAACGCTGTGCTTCCTGTGGGCCAAGGATCGCTGAAGATTCTTTGAGCTCACGGGTGAGAGGAACAACATCCGCAGGGTGGCAGTAATCGCGGATTGATTTACCGGCCAACTCATCAGCAGAATATTCCAATACACGGGTGATCGATGGGGCAATATAGAGAAATGAGCCTTTGAGGGAGAGGACGAGAAGGAAGTCTGGTATGGCGTTGAGTAAAAGAAGACTGAGGGGGTTATTTCTTTCTTGGGACTCTACGTCTTCGGCGCTCGATGTCGGTGGCGAGATCGATGCGACAAATGCAGGGTCACAGAGAAGATCACGAAGCTCCTCGGAGACGGCGTTAAAGACATAGTTAGGATTGCGGCGATCCCGACTAGGAGGAGTATTAGGGGAAGTAAGGTACGAGTTGTTGGGCATGTAGTTCCCATCCCTAAGTTTCTGTAAAACGGCGCTTGGTTGCTCTGTGAGGTCAACCTGGAAACCGACGTGAAACACAACGTCGTTCTGCTCGTCAGGACCATTGGCAACACCGCCGACGAGAGGGATGATGGTCACAAGGTTGATGAAAGGAGAGCCGTCCTTCCGATAATTGAGAAGATGTGTTTGACACTCCTTGTTGGCGGCGAGACTCTTCCTCATGTATGCAATAGCTTCTTGGTTGGAATACTGACGATGCTCTCCTTTCGCGACGCGGCCGCCAGGTGCTTGGAGGAAACGACAGTTACGACCAAGGACTTCGTTCTCCTCGTACCCTGTCATACGATAGAAGGGAGGGGAAGCATATACAATGGGGCTGTCATATCGCCGCACGTCCACCACGACGAAAGAACAAGACATATCAACGGGACCGAGATTGATGGCCGGATTCTTTCGATTGGCGATGCGAACTAGAATAGGGAAGAGGTCGAATCCCGATGATGAATATATCGGGAGGCCAAGAGGTGACGGTGCGGAAAGCGGGGTTGGCCATATGGAAGCTTGGGCGCTACATTCAGCGAGTGGTGGCGGGACAGGCGGGGGTTTGGGAGAAAGTGGAAGGGCATTGGGAACGGAAAAGTTTAGTTGAACAGCATCCGAGAGGGAGGAAGTGGTGGAGGTGAGCGTAGATGAGCCCGCCGCGAGGTAATCGCTATCGGAATGTTGGGGGGGATGGAAGTACTTCGAACCATGAGGGATGAAGCTATAGAGATTGAGCGCGAGGAAGGAGGTTATCATGGTCGTACGTACGCATCTTCCGAACAGTCGGGCGCAAAGCCAGTGTTGGCAATCCACGCGGACGCGAGGGACTCGGAGGGCCCGAAACCAGCAGGGAGGACCTCCGCGCCGCCACCATGTGCCAGGGTTGGGGGACCATCGAGCATGAATTGGGGCATCTGGAAGTGGAGAGATGAGGAGATAGGGAAGGGGTCAAGGGCAGAGCCCGATGAGGAAGGGTATTGAGGTTGGGCATATGCATAGTCATTTATCGGCGGGGGTTGGGAAGATGATGGGATAGGCTCTTGAGGATGGTGAAGATACTGCTCAAATGGCATGGTGGATTGAGGCTGAGCGGTGGCACCCGAGGGATATGGGGGAGAGAGGAGGGGTAGGGGTAAGGGTAAGGAGGGAAAGAGAAAGAGAGGGAAAGAAGGAGAGAGAAAGAAAGAAAGCAAGGCCTCAAACCAAAAAGCAAGATGTGTCAATCTACCTTGCTTCTCGCGTTCACTCCCTCCCTCCTCGGCCCGGTATTCCCGTATTCCCACATGGTCCCGTCCGCGTCGCGTCCATCCGCCTCTCAACTGCACTCTCATACCTTTAACCGCATACAGCATCAGGGTCAATCTGTCAATGTGTGTTCTACCCCATCGGTCCCTCCTTTTCCCATACTTGATCTCCACGTCTATGTCCCAGTCACCAAGACGTGGACGAGACGTCGGTCTAGGCTCACACCTTCTTGCCCTATTTACAAATTTCGACCGACTTACGTCTTCAATCAGTCAACTTAGGTGGACATGAATTTATCGGTCATGTGGTCCCTCTCCGTTCTTCGTTTCATCCAGGATCTCCGCCATCCCGGTCTGCGTTCTCAAGGTATGTAGGCGTAGGCGACAACGCCATCTCCCCACTCACTCCTCTTTGTGGGGAATGCGAGTGCGCGTGATTAATGACCTACGCATTACATCAATCGTGCCTGTCGCCTCAGGCCCTGTTTCTGTAGGCCTGCCTTCAAGATGCTTGCATGTGTTTCCTACATTGGTCCCTGCTCTGCGCATATATCCAACTCGGTCTCGCCGGCGGAACATGGTTTTCATTCTCCACACTATCAACTTCGGTCGACGATCCACTATCTCGTTCCCAAGAATTGTCACACTTTCCAGATCTTACTATTTCCCCTCCTCGAAGACGTACTCCCGACTGGGCTTTGCGTCGTTTTCCAGGCGTTGACCTATCTAAGACTTGCTCCGATTTTCACGGGCATCCCATGGCCCGCAATGTGGGTCGTCCTGGCCGAGATACGCTGCTAATGGACAGCTCTTTGCCATATCTGTGTGCGCGAACAAAATTCTTGACGTGGGCACTGTCGGGCGAGGTCTTGTTGGCCTTACGAGCTGTTACAATTACCTCATATCAAAAGCTGTCAAAGGGTCTTTACCCTCTTCGAGTGTGCCACACTCGCTCTTCTTGGCTATCTTACCAGCGCCGACGTCCGACGCTCCTTCGTCGCCGTTGACCTAAACGAATCCCGTCGTGCTAAAATGCAGAAATTTTATGATGCGCTTCCCTGAAATGCCAGAGGAACGTCAGAGAATGTGTTCATTATAGCGGATATCGCCGATGCCTTAAACATCCTTCAAGCCTGGGGTGGTTGCCACACCATTCTCGAAGTACAGCACAGTCCTCGTAATTACTGTCGGGCCCGGGTTCTGTCCGCGCTCACGTGAAAGGTGTTGGTCGGTCGGTTACGCCTTAACGTCTTCCCTTACCCTTCTCGCCCCATCTGGTGTATCATGTTCCTGCGGTGTCCACTAGACATTTCAAATACCGCTCGCAGGTTCGTAAACCAAGTGTGATCCTTGAGTTTGGTCGTCGCAGCCGTGCGTTCCGCCGTTGTCGCAGCCGTGGGGCTTCTTTTTGCTCAGAAGGAACGTGCTGTGTGCCATCGGGGGTAGTCGATAGAGTTATCCGCTTGGCTGACGCGGTGCGGACTTATGAGTGTTCGAAAAAAAAGTAAGGAGAGCAAATATGGAAAGGTAGTCTTCGACCCGTGGACATAAATCGGTAAAATGCTCGTTCGTCCGACTCCGGGTTTATTCATCAACCTGGCGCCGACCTTGCGTGTCTAATATCGCATGAAGCCGTGCAGGGTTATTTGTCTAATAAGCTCTCCACGAACGAGTCGAACGAAGCACAAACTTCGTCAGGCGGTTTAATACCTTCCTTTGTCTCATCTCCGTCCCTGTACTTTCCCGTCCTGACTGTGCACCGTTAATCCCGGTCATTGTCATAAACGAGAGAGGATAAAACGTGAAAAAAAAGTAAAAAATGCTGCGTACCCAACACCCGCCAGAACCCCAATTCGACCGCACCATCTCCAAGATCGTTCTGAACGTCATCTCCGATCACCGCGACGAGGCCTTCCTGGTCCTCCCGCAAGTCGGGCCCGAAGCTGCCCAGCACCATCTCGAAGAACTTGCGTTTCGGTTTCCCGACCGTCTCCGCCGTCTTCCCCGTGGCGTTCTCGAGCGCCGCCACGAACGGCCCGGGCCCGAGCGAGAGAGCGCCGTCGGAGTCTGCAAGGTACCGCGAGCGGTGCGTAGCGATGAGCGGGCGGTCCGGTCCAGGCGGCAGTCCGCGCTGTGTGTGGTGTTCCCCCACGAGCACACGAAAGGCTGTGTTGAGCGCGACGTAGTCGAATTGCGCCGGGGCGAAGGCGACCACGACCGAATCGTACGGGAGGTGTGCCGGACTCGGACCAGCGTGGATACCGCGCAGGCACTCCTCCTCGGCGGATTCGGAGGCCAACACGAACGGTCTGATCGCGCGGAAACCCGATCCGACCCGATCCGACCCCCATTCGCCCACCAATAGTTTCGTAACCGTAACCGTTGTTAATACCCTTGGTGGGTGATGTCCCGCGCGGCGCGCGGTATAAATAGTACCAAAACCCACCTCGCCAGTCCCTTTGTGCGCAGCAGGGCGTTCACCGCGCCGAGGCTCGTCCACACCTCGTCGTCGCGCGTCTCTATCCCCATTTCTGCTAGGTTGTTTCGCAAGGAGGCGGTGGATTCCTTGCTGGTGTTGCTGCAGAAACGGAAAGGGAGTGGAGAGGCTCGCAGGCGCCGTATCGCATCGGGCGAGTTGGCGATCGGCCGGGTGGCTGTGTGGATGGTGCCCGAGAGATCGATGAGCAATGCCTTGATGGCCGGTCGCTGGGTCATGGATGGTTTCCTCGTGGTCACGAAACGCGAAGGGGGTACGTAGTAGTGCTCAGCAGTACAGCACTTTCTGTCCTTAGCTGAGTAACGCCGAGGTTGTCTTACTGATCGTGGCAGATAGGGCTATAGCTTGGCGCTTTGAGGAATGATCGATGATCCGTCGGTGATCGTTCTGCTATTGTGTTGAACCAATGATCTGTAGCAACACAGCGTTTTCAGGGGACGGCGAAGGAAGGACTGTATTTTCCAGCGAAGGCGCGCGAGTGGGAATGAGCGTGTGTGTCTACTTCACATGCTGTCTAACGACGCGTGTACATGCGATTATGTAAGGTATTTGGTGCCGTGCACCTGTCCTAAGCATCTGTATGTAGGGTATCTATCACATTGAATTTATCTACCTAAAATGTCCAAGGGGGCCAATCGCCATTTCCGCGACATGATCTGGATATGATGAAAGTTGAGGCGCGAAACATGTTGTCGTACGGGTCGTATCATCACGCCATGCAAACATGCCACAACGAGGCTCCATCAGCACACAGGTACCCGAACCATCATTGGTCAGGACACCAAGCCCTCTCTCAAATGAGGGCGTCGTATTCCATAAGGGGACCTACACGGACCCACATGATGGATCCATCAAACGACATGACATGTATGAGCTGCGCTAAATGGCCCATCATTCATTTACGCGACGTCGGGTACGGCCAGGTAGAGACTCCCACTGGGCTGGAGTGAATTTTGCGATGGGTGATTGGGTATCGCAGCACTAGTGTATAGTAGCTAGGGTCCAAAGGGACTAGAGTTGTCAATGACGATGGCACCCATATAGTCGTACTCTATTGTGTTCCGCGCGCGTCGTTGCAACGGCAACGGTGGAGGCTGTCAAAAGTACTGTAGGGTTACGAAGGGAGTTCCACACTACAGTCAACCCATACCCCTGAAACCCCATACTCCCTCAGATTCCATACATTTTTTTACTTACCAACGTGGTATGCAGAGTAAGCGCGCCAAAAACCCATAACTCCCTTATTCCCCATAACCCATAGGCCTTTGTGGAGCAAAACCCATACTTATCACTAGTATAATTTCCGTTAGAATGTACATTAGATGTAAATTGTTGAGTACAAACCAATAAAAGTAAAAAAAATCGCTGCATATTTTGCAAAATCATGATATTCCAGGCGGTGTCTACCATTAACAGGCATATTGAGGATGTTGACAATCTGGTTGCACACAAGCTCAACAGTTTCTTCACCTTGTTTGCACGTCGGCCGCAGTCAGAGGTGTCTCAGGTGCTGACACCACCATATTTCGGACTATTTTCATGTTATATAATCATTACTATCCAAAATTTCAATTGATTTATTTTTAGTACAGTCCTGACAACCCATACTCCCTCATAACCCATAGCTCAAATCTGTAACGGAGGGGTATGGGTTAAGAGGGAGTCGACTGTATTCATCTTTGTGATTTGTTGCACAATAGGCATCCTTAGTCAAGTCGATATGGAGTCGCTCCGTCTGCTCGGTATTGTAGTTGTCAGTGGTACCAAATAATTGGATCGATGAGCTGTAGTGAAGGAGGCTGTGAATCTTGGGTACATTGAAGTGATCCCGCACCCCAAGATCCACGAAAACGTCTTTATTTCTATGAAACGTGTCCAAAGAGTTCTTTAGGCGAGTGATTGTATCAGTCGTTTGAGAGGGTAACTGGGCAAGATACAGGAAGTCGAGGAGGCTGCGCACAGCCCTGAGAATGCGTGCTGAGCTATATCCACCAGTAAGATGGAGGTCGACAATAAGTCCTAGGAGAAATCAGCACATATTTTTGTGTTCCTTGCCCAAAACACGAGTAAGCGATGTGATGCCTCTTGGGCAGAGAACAATATGGTGATTTGGTGGTATTAATTGACATCGTGTGTCGACATCCCACTGCCCAAACACCAACGGATCCGATACCCATGCGATCAAGTGCTTCATGACCCCCTGAAGTAATTGATGGAGGATGTCCGGTGTGATTGAGATATAGATATCCACTAGTGGCAAGGTCTTCCAGAAAGGGTGAAAGACCGGCTTGATTCCAGTACTTTTACAGGCTGCATGAAAAGCCCGTACATCGCCGTCAGCCAGAGCATAGGTCTCGAGCGCTTTTCTGTAGTCACGGAAGGGGGACATATGATATTCCCCAAGTCGATCGCGAGGGGCTTCGCACTTAGGGCATTCACCGTAGTATGTACAAGTCACTAGGGCTTGTTCGGGATAATCCCCAATGAAAGTAGCCAAAATGGGATGGCATCGGCGCCAGATCCCATCCCCGCTCGACATTGGTAGACCGGTTACCCCATTTGACGCAAGCGGGCCTAAGAGAATTTCCATACAGCCATGAAACAGATTGGTGAGTGCGCAGCGGCAGGAGGCCTTGCTTCCAATACCCTCCAGCTTGGTTACAGGGATGTAGCCGATGAGCATGTAAGCGCAGCGTGACAGCTTTCAACGGGTTTCTTTTGGGATATTTCCGATGGTCATGTACACCGGGTATGCCTGCTTCCCACCAAAGACAGTTAGCTGCGTCTTGTCAGTGGATATGATGATCGGTAGGATGGTTGCACCAGGTTGTCGTGATTCAAGTGATGCCTGGCTCCGTTCATCAGTGTCGCGATCGCGGCCTTCGGCCGCGTTCGTGACCTCCACGCACACTCCTGGATCACATGACCTTAAGAGGGGATCGAGAACGATGCCCCTAAGTCCACCAAGTCCGCCCCTAAAGCCAAGCTACAGTCAAGCGTTGAAGTCCAAACCTGGGTCACGTGACCCTGAGAGATCTCACGTGACCAAGCCACGTGACCAATCACGTGACCCCTCCGTACTTTCGAGATCACGTGATATGTCACGTGCCCAAGTCCAGTCACATGCCTCTAACGGACAAGCAGTCTGCGTTGGAGGAACGGCCCGCTTCGGGAAAGCGGTCCGCCCAGTTACCGATGTCTGGAAGACAGTCGGAATGACTAAGTCAATGGGGATTCCCCAGGGGATTCCCCATAGCCTCTCCTATAGATCTCTGGACCCAATCCCTAGATTGCAAGCCCGATCGATAAACATTACTCAGCTGCGCAGCATTGCGCAGTAGCCTTACTCATCTGCGCAGCAGGATGACTCATGTACGTTCATACTCCGACATACAGCTGACTGATCAGCTTGTACCATATATGGATAGATTACACCCGTTACCTGTACTAGTGCCTGCCCTAAAGGCTGCGCACAGACCACCCTGTATTAGTATATAAGACCTGTGAATTGTAGCGAATAGTCCCCAGACTATTCTCTTGTCTACCCCCCACAGTTCACTCTGGAGCCTCACCTCCACTTAGCCATCTCACTTGCCCTCTGCTATTGTTCCCTCCTGTGCCTCTATTACAGTCACCTCCAACTTCAAGCCCTCGTCGCTGCTCACCTCGCTACTTTGTAAAAGTAGTAAGTTCGCAACAATCAGTATGGAAACTAAAGCAAATTGGTATTACTCACCTGTACGGACCACCACCAATCCCCTGTATACATCTCACTGTATACTCGACACGTTCGTTCATGGTCAACATAGTGTCGCTCAGGGGCAAAAACCAGGTCCCGCACGAACTCGGGATCTCCATATATCGCACGGATGCAACGCAAGATGTCCCGGAAATGAAACTGGAGTGTTTCGCCACCAATATCGATGTCTTGGCACTTGAATGGCGGGTGGCTGGGTAAACCATCGACCATTGAGTTGAGTTCGTTTGCGGTATGGTATGAGAGGCCAAGCCTCTCTACGAGCTTAAACCACATTTAGCAACACAACACGGTAAGAAAAAAAAGGGGGAGGACGCACATTGGGGATC